>JANAVB010041893.1:0-47594 GCA_029216955.1 Iris pallida
AGGAGTAGCGCCAGGTGAGGTAGTGGCAGGTACATTCGTCGTCAACACCTTTCGGCTTCAGTGTTATTTGACTATGGTGCGTCGTATTCATTTATGTCTGCACGATTCACGAATGGATAGGACTGGAGCCCGAGTCATTATCAGTAAGGCTCAATATACTTACTGGTAACGGTCTTGTGGAGTAGATAGTGTGTTTTCCTCGTGTCGGATCGTAGTTAGCGGTAGAGAGTTTCCGCTAGGTTGATAGAGTTTCCGATGGCCGATTATGATATGGTCTTAGGGAGGATTGGTTAAGGAACCAGTATGCGAGGATAGACTGCCATATTGGCAGGGTTGATTTTAGCATTCCAGGCGAGCCAGAGTTTCCTTTTTCCGACAAAGTTGAACCTTCTCCACCGGTATTGCGGATGGCAGTCAGCAGAGTACAGTTACCCCGGATAGTCGAGGAATTTCCAGATGTTTTTCTAGAAGATCTTCCAGGAATGCCGTCAGAGCGAGAGATCGAGTTTACCATAGACTTGATCCCCGGAGCAGTACCAGTGTCGGAGAGAGTACCGGATAGCGCCGTTAGAGTTAGAGATATTGTACCAGATGATTGAAGAACTTAGAACCAAGGGATTCATTCGTGCTAGTGGATCGCCTTGGGGAGCCCCGATGCTTCTTGTGAAAAAGAAGAATGGTACGTCCAGATTATGTGTAGATTATCGTACCTTGAACTCAATGACAATCAAGAACAGATACCCTCTCCCGAGGATAGATGACTTGTTTGATCAACTCAAGGGGGCAGCAGTATTCTCGAAGATTGACTTGCGGTCAGGATACCATCAGATCAGAGTCAGAGAACAGGACATCCCGAAAACAGCTTTTAGATCTAGATATGGACATTGGGAGTTCCTTGTTATGCCATTTGGAGCAACCAATGTGCCGGCTGTATTCATGGACCTCATGAATCGTATCTTCATGCCATATTTGGATCAGTTCGTGATTGTGTTTATAGACGACTGGTCTACAGCAAGAGTGAAGCGGAGCATGAACAGCATCTCAGAGTTGTCCTCCAGATTCTCAAGGAGCACCAGTTGTACGCGAAGTTCAGTAAATGCGAGTTCTGGCTCGATCGCATTTCGTACTTGGGTCATATCATCACCAGAGGAGGAGTAGAAGTGGATCCCCAGAAGATCATGGCTATTGAGACATGGCCAGTACCCAGCTCGGTTGCAAAAGTTTGCAGTTTCCTTGGCTTGGCCGGCTACTACCGGTAATTTGTTTTAGACTTTGCTCGGATCTCAGCGCCATTGACCCAGTGACCCGCAAGGATGTGCAGTTTGCTTGGACAGCAGAGTGTCAGGATTCTTTTGAAAAGTTGAAGCGAGGTTTGATGATGGCACCCATTCTCACGCTTCCAGATAGGACCGGGGGATTCTCAGTGTATTGTGATGCTTTAGGCAGAGGTTTGGAATATGTTTGATGCAGCATGGGAAGGTAATAGCTTATGCGTCACGTCAACTTCGTGATCATGAGAGGAATTATCCAACCCATGACTTGGAACTGGCAGCAGTAGTGTTTGCACTTATGTTGTGGCGGCATTACTTATATGAAGATAGGGTAGAGATTTTTACCGACCATAAGAGCCTGAAGTATGTGTTCACTCAGAAGGATCTTAACATGCGTCAGAGAAGGGGGATAGAGCTACTTGTGGATTATGATATCAACCTGCAGTATCACCCAGGGAAGGCCAATGTAGTAGCCGATGCACTGAGCAGGAAGCCGGAGTTTATTTCCTTACAGCACAGCCAGAGTTATTGTCAGATCTTTAGAAGATGGTTATTGAAGTTGTTCTTGCTACCCATGTGGCGTGATGGCCAGCATGCAAGTTCAGTCCACTATAGTTGAGAGGATCCGGATGGCGCAGTCAACAGATTTCAAGCTTCAGCGACTCAGAGCCGAGTGTGAGGCAGGACGATGGCCAGAGTTATGTGTCCAGGAGGACGGTACACTTCGACATGGGAGGCGTCTTTGTGTACCAGTGGTGATATCAGACAGGAGATTATGGCAGAAGCTCACAGTTCTCAGTATTCGATTAATCTCGGTGGCACAAAGATGTATCGTGATATCCGTCAGCACTTTTGGTGGAATGGCATGAAGAGAGATAGCCCGGTTTGTCTCTCGGTGTTTGGTTTACCGACAAGTTAAAGCGGAACATCAGAGGCCAGCTGGACTTCTTCAGCCCTTGCCAATTCCAGAATAGAAGTGGGAGCATATAACCATGGATTTCGTGACTGGATTACCTAGGTCCCCGACCGGTAGGGATGCTATTTGGGTTATTATAGACATGCTCACAAAGGTGGCTCACTTTCTTCCATTCAAAGTTGGTCAGTCAACGGCTCAGCTAGCATAGATTTACCTCAGGCAGATCGTCAGATTTCACGGTATACCAGTCAGTATCACCTCAGACAGATATTCAAGGTTTACGTCGCACTTTTAGCGCAGTTTGCAAGAGAGTTTGGGAACTCGACTCAAGTTCAGTTCAGCTTATCACCCGCAGACTGATGGTCAGTCAGAACGCACGATCCAGACTCTTGAAGATATGTTGCGGTCATGGACACTCGTCTTCGGTGGTTCGTAGGAAGATCACCTGCACCTGGTGGAGTTCTCGTATAACAACAATTTCCAGGCCAGTATCCAGATGGCACCGTTCGAGGCACTGTATGGTATGAAGTGCAGATCCCCGCTAGCATGGGACGATGTTGGAAAGAGGCAAATGCTCGGTCCGGAAATGATTACTCAGACGGTTGAGGTGGTCAGGAAAGTCAGAGATCATCTTCGCGTCGTACAAGATCGTCAGCGTCATTGGGCCGATTCTCATCGACGCTGTAGGTCCTAAAAATCAAGTTGCACCCATCAAAGAAGCAATGAAAATCAAATTGTGCATCCTTCAAATGAACTACGCAGGAGACAGATTGTGCAACAACTCAACTGCGCAAGATGAACTGCACACCCATCCAAGCGAGCTAGCTGACGTGGCAACGTCATCATTACCTGACACAAAATCAGATCTTCTGACAACTGACACCGAGGAACGAGAAAACTGTTCATTTCTTGTGCCACGCCGCCATGACAGCTGTCTAGCGCGATCCAGCTGCCAAAAGCCAGCGCAGTCTGACAGCTCAACCGCAGCGCAATCCGAGTCTTCGCGCAACCCATTGGAAGCACAGTCTGATGCTAGCGCAGTTCAAGTGGCGCAATCCATTAAGATAACTGACATTCTGTACGTGGCATACATGCCATGTGGCAACCGTCTGTACATGACCAAGCGCATTTCAATCAAACAATGCCACGCGTCTCATACAGTTGGCCAACGATCGAGTAACTGCCAGCGCAGTTCGCTGCTTGCGCAGTCCAATGCCTGTACAATCCATCCTGCACAATTCAGAAATAACTACTTAGTTATTTTCTAGAACTCTATGAATAGAGTTTCAAGTCCTTCATAATGGGGATCAGAAAGAGAATCAGAGATCAGATCAGATCATTCAAGATCATCACCAGAGATCAGGAGTTCTTGCCAAAGTGCTGCTACATTCTTCAGAGGCTACTGTCTTCTAAGTTCACATCGTCCAAGGGATAAAGCGATCGTCTTCAGATCGGATTCCTATAGTTGTACTTTTTCAGAATTCAATTGTAATCTTCTTACAAAGTTTGTGAAATAAAGAACACTTTTGTTTTTGCAAACAAAATGGCGACTCTGCTGGGGACGACTTTCTCCTCCGACGAGGGAAGTGACAACTCAATGTGACGTTGCATCTCGAAAAACGCAGAAGATGCTGGTTGTAAAGGTCAACCAGACGGCTTACGAGGCGATGATCAACTCCGGGACTACTCGTTGCACTGCAACTTCTGCCAAGAGCAAAGTCTGTTCAGTGTGGACTCCAAAGTCCTCTGCACAATCCTCTGCGCAATCTTCTGCAGTCTGCTGTCTCTGCTCCCAAAACTGCTGCTCAGTCTGCTGCCTCTACTGTCCATGTACAGTATATGCTCCTCTTGCCAGTGCACAAACCACTTCCTATGCTGCTATGGCAAAGTGCAAGACTCCTCTTTCCCTGGCGCAGTTGGCTGCAACTTTTCCTGCGCAGTCCACCACTCCATCAACCAGAGTGCAACTCAAGCACTCTGAAGTCAAGACTCCTGCTGCACAAGCTACACTGTCTGTGGCCAAAAGGTCATCTGTCAAAGCTTCTCATGCGCAACCAGCCAATACGCCTACTGCCACTTCAACCCCTGCGCAAACTGTGCCAGCGCAGTCTAAGAGGGATAGCCTTTTGGCTAATCTTCCTTCTTCTTACAGTAAGGGGAAAAACTATGCTCCTCTTCCCAAACACCTGTTGCTCTAGCGCAATCCACTGGGGGTAGTCTGTTGACTGTTCCTCCTCCTCCTCAGAACAAAGGAAAAAGGTCCGTTGGTCTTTTCTCAACTTCCTCGTTCCATGACTTGGAAGACAACAGAAGGAAACGCTCTTTAGCCAACCCTCTTCACAAAACAAGGGAAAAGGTCCTTTGGTCTTTTCTCAGTCTTCCTCGGTTTTTACCGTAGAAGATCATTCTGAACGTGCTTCGGCACCAATCTGTACAAGAACTCTCTCAAATAAGAGTTTTTCTTCCTTTTCTGCCAAAGGGAAGTGTACTGATCAAAGAGGTATTCTGTCTACTCCGTTAGCAGAATTCCAAGATCTCCCAACTCTCAGGATATCCCGCTCAAAACAAAGAAAATTACTGGTGTCTCAGACAGAAAGCCCTGGGGGTGAATTTGCTGATCTAAGGATTTATCTCAATAGACCAACTTCGGCGAAACGCAAACAGCCAATGCCGAAGACCAACCAGCATCAGAGGCAAACTTCTAAGATGAAGAATTTTGACACCTATGCTAATGAAATGAGTACTTCTCTATATACTCATGGGATAAAATATTTGAAGAACCGGAACCATGTTCCGAATATGGTCAAAGAACATATCCCTCGAACTTCTTCTCGTCCCGTCATTGTTCCCGATCTCCGTGAACACCTCAAGCAAAAACGGGACAATATCTTAACACCTCCAGTTCAACCACTCGGACACCATTGTAATCATAAGGTTGTCATCAGGTGCTATTGCCAGACAATAAAATGATCTGTCTTCGATCGTTTGAATTTTGTAACGTCTGAATCAATGTCAGAAGATGAAGACGAAGTGTTGTACGCTTCCGTCAACATGACTTCTAGAGACACTGGGGGTAGGAAGTGCTCCAAGCACGGCAAGCCTCGCAGGCCCAGCCAACGGTATTTAGATTTACTCCAAGAATCTTCTGAAGGAGTATTTCGATATACCAGATCCCGAAGCCGAGATACAATCGGTCAAAGGAATCTTCTCCAAGATCCTTCCGGTCATCTCCCTCTTTCTCACTCAGAAGATGATTCTTTCTCTGATTATGATGCATACAGCGAAAGTTCTGAACAGACAGTATCCTCCACTGTACCTAGAGAAGTGACAGCTTATGTTGTCACTGAAGATCCAGATGCTTCTAGTTCGGCTAGTCAAGAACAACGAATAGCTGCACTAGAAGACAAGTTAAAGACCATAGCTGAAATGGTTGCAAGTATGCATTATATCATCATGGCCCAACATACAGTACCGCCGACTGCACCTGCTGTAAATCCAGAAATTATAGCATCGTCGGTGCCTGTCAATGCAGGTCTGGGGGTAGCATCTCCTCAAATACCCCCTGTACAAATTCAACCCACTCCCAGTTAGTCAGGAGCTGGGGGTAGCACTTACCATGTTGTTCCTCCTCCTAACACTCAACCTGCTCCTTCTTCATCATTGGAGGATGCTAATGAAGTAGTCAAACTCTTACGCACTCAATTCGAGGCCTTCAAAGAGAAGGACAACTTACAGAGATTGGGGATCAAACAACCCTATCCAGTTGAATGGAAAGAAGTCCCATTTCCTCCAAAGTACAAAATCCTTACAATTTCGCTATTTGATGGCAGCACTTCTCCAAGTCAGTTCATTAACCTTTGAGGTAATGACTGTTCAACTTCAGCCAAATGATGCTCTTCTTACCAGGGTGTTCATCGGCTGTTTAGCCGGTGTAGCATATGATTGGTACAGAAGCTTGTCCGATGGTTGTATCACTTCTTTCTCGGGTTTGAAACAAATCTTCTTGGAGCGATTCTACGAGGAGATCAACGATATGACCATGTCGGCCCTCAACAGATCAAACAACGATACAATGAAACCGCTGAGAGTTTTATTGAAAGGTTCCGCCGAGAGGCTTTAAAAATGCCTCCTGGAACTCCGGCCGCTATCACTATAGATACATGCAAGGCAAATCTTTTGCCTATCATCAGCATGTGGACGGGGTCAACTCAGTTCCAAGACTGGCCATCCTTCATTGTCAATGCTAAAGCAGCTGAACTTAGTGCTGACAAGTTCAAGCAGTTTGGGGTACACATGTCTAACCCCGACCGGGACGAACACCCGACATCGAGTAGCGGTAATCGCCAGAACAACCGCAAAGGTAAAGAGACTTTGAATATCAACTTGAAGAACAAAGAATCTCTGGCTGTCAACGTAGCTCCACCTACGTCTGCTTCTACTCCTTCTGCCCCTCCACCAAGGGAACCTCGTCCGAAAGTAGAGTACTCTTTTGACGAGAACGACACCGTGAGCATCTTCGATTGCTTAATCAAAAGCAATAAGCTCCAACTCCCAGACCCGAAGAAACCCGATGAGGTCGGTAAAACTGATCATCCCAAATACTGTATTTATCACAGGTTCATTGGGCATCCCACTCGAGCATGTTACGTGCTCAAAAGCAAAATTCAGGAGCTAGTCAATGCTGGTGTTGTCACTCTTCAACAAGATGAGAAGACTGTTACCGCAAACATGGTCTCAGTACGGTTCGGTAACTTCCCTCCACAGATGGTACAGCACGGTGTCATCCCTATCCCCAAGGCTACTCTTGAGATCGAGAATCTCCCCCTCCACGAAGTGAAGGTCTTATCCCCTTATCTCTTGACAATGGTGAGATTATGTGGATTCACCCTGATCTTGCTTCAGAGTTCGAAGTTCCCTCTTCCTCCAAGAAGAAAGAACGCTCCAAGGGCAAAACAAAGATCTGCAATATGGTGGCTTTTGACCCCATAGTTGAAGAGAAAATCCTGCTGGGTACCAGGTCAGGGAAAGCCTATCTACGGGAAGTTCCTGAAAATCAAAAAAATCCTGCTTCTTTTTCCGAGTCTGCTCTAGTGCAACCTGCTTCTACTGAGGGCATCCCTGCTGTGTCTTCACCGGTTGTAGAACCCATTCCCCCTAAGCCGATAGCAACCGACAAAGGCAAACAACAAGTCCGCTTCGACAAACCTTTGAAGAAGTCATCTCTTTCTGGACTTGAGAAGCCATACAACTTTGATATTTTGGCCCAACTAGCCAATACATCGGCTAGGCTGTCAATCTTCGAGCTCTTGCGCCTCTCCAAAGAAACTCGAGAAACTCTGAGTGAAGCTCTAATGCAGGCGAAAACCTGTCTAACCCTTCTGAAGAAGCCGAAAGCAGAGCCTGTCTCCTGCCTCCATTGCCACAGTGTGTTGGAGTTAATTCCAAACATTACCTTCACACATGATGATATGCTGATGGAAGACAATAGGCATGACCGTCCTCTATACTATACAGGATATGTCGACTCGATGAAAGTCGATCGTATTCTGATAGATCCAGGGTCTGCTCTCAGCATCATGCCAAAGATAATGCTAGATGCGCTGAAGATCCCAGTACATAGTCTTTCCAGTACAATCACCACCATATTGGGGTTCAACCAAGGAAGAAGTGAGCCTCTAGGCAAGATTCGCCTAAAACTCCAAATAGGCAATCTTCGCACAAAGGTGACCTTCTACATCATAGACAACCATGGTTGTTCTTACAATGCTCTTTTGGGGAGACCATTCCTTCACGAACATAACATTGTTCCTTCGACTCTCCATCAATGTTTCAAATATGTTGATGACAATGGAGAGGTTCAAAAGGAGATTGCGGATCTCTATCCTTTCAAAGGTGTCGAAGCATATTATAACGATGCTCGCATGTATAATGATGAGTTCATGAAGGTAGTACTGGCTCTGGATACTGAAGAAGAACAAGAAGCAGTGCCTAATGACACCCTCATCATACCTGTCAAAGGACGTGTTTCTTGTCCTCAATCCTCCAAACCACTGGCTATTCACTTGCCAGTCCAGAAACAACCAACTGATGGTGGTCAGGATCAAAGGGAGCTCACCTCTTCTGAGCCACTTGTTATTGACCTACGTCGTAACAAGGATAAAAGGTAGCTCACCTCTTCTGAGCCACTTATTATTGATTTATCTCATAATAAGGATAAAAGGGAGCTCACCTCTTCTGAGCCGCTTGTTATCGACCTCCGTCGTAACAAGTCTAATCCTCCTCCACGTTCTTATTTTCCCCCTCTTGTAATCAATCTGACCAAGCCTGCTAAGGCTAAAGGTCCTGTTGTAAATACAGATGTACAAATCAATGAAAAAGCATCTCATTTCCAGTATATGATGTCATTTATCATGCTAAGTGCTATTTGGATATGTTAAATAGCTTTCAGTCATTTACAATGGGAGTTGTACAGTCTCTTCAAACAGAGGTCTTACTCGAACACCCAGATGATTCATACTTTGTTGTCCCTTCTCGAAAGAGAGGCGAGAGTCCAATACTTTTTAGTAAAGGACCAGAACAAAAATTCAGCTATACGGATGATAGCAAAAATAACGTTATGGGACGTCTCCAACTCCGTCGTTATAGTCAACAATCAAAAGACATCATCCGAAAGATGGGTTATGATTTCAAGAATGGCCTCAACTACGATAAGGGTAGAAGAACTCCTATCCGTAGGGTTGTTCTGGAAGGAAAATCAGAGATGTACTACAGCAAGACAAAAAGAGGTCTCGGATATGCCTCACCTCCAGTATTATCTCCAGCAGCCTCCGAATCTGATAGTGAAGAGCGCTCTAACTCTTCTGATTCCAGATTATGGGATTCTGGCACCAGCATTGGTCAGGTTCATCGGCTGATCGTATCTTCTAACATGGTCTCCGTCGAACTTCCCGAAGGTTATGACGAAGATATCGAAGAAAGTCCTGAAATAGATCCTTGGGCTCAACGAATGGATACCCAATGGGAACTCCGATTCGAACAACGAGAACCTCCTACCGAAGATCAATTGGTTCAAATTGATGTAGGAGAGAGCGGGTCACCTCGTCCAATATTCATCAGCAAGAACCTTCCAGAGGCAGATAAGCAAGAATTAATTCTTCTTATTCAAGAATACATTGATGTCTTTGCCTGGAGCTATGAAGACATGCCAGGACTAGATCCTAAAGTTGCTACTCACAAATTGAATATCCTGCCTAATGCAAAACCAGTCAAACAGCACAACGGCGCTTCAATCCAGAAATGATGGATGCAATCGACGATGAAGTCAAGAAGCTCATCTCTTGTGGCTTTATCCGAGAAGAACAACATCCAGATTGGGTAGCCAACGTCGTTCCAGTCCTAAAGAAAATCAGAAAAGTTCGAGTTTGCATCGACTTTTGGGATCTTAATGAAGCCTGTCCAAAAGATGAATTTTCTCTTCCTATCACGGACGTCATGATTGACAACACCTGTGGGTTCGAGCGAATATCTTTCATGGATGGATTCTTTGGATACAATCAGATTCGGATGAATCCTGAAGATGAAAAACATACTTCTTTTCGTACCCCTCGCATAGTCTACTGCTATACCATAATGCCATTTGGTCTCAAGAACGCTGGCACAACTTACCAACGAGCCATGAGTACCATCTTTCGAGATCGTATTCGCAAGACTATTGAATGCTATGTGGACGATATTGCTGTCAAGAGTCGTCTAAAGGAAGATCACATCCAAGATTTGAGAACTATCTTCAATCTAATGCGCCAACATCAACTCAAAATGAATCCCACCAAGTCATTCCTGGGTGTCTCTAGTGGCAAATTTCTCGGCTTCGTCATTACCTCTAAGGGTATACATGTGGATCCCGAGAAGATCAAAGCCATTCAAGAGATGCGTCCTCCACGCAACCTAAAAGAGCTATGAGGATTTCAGGGTCGACTTGCGTACATCAGGAGATTCATTTCGAATCTGTCTGGACGATGCAGACCATTTACTCAGCTAATGAAGAAGGGTGTATCTTTCATTTGGACCGAAGAATGTCAACGAGCATTTGACGACATAAAATATCTCATGAACCCACCAGTCTTGGTGCCATCGATCTCAGGCATACCATTCTTAATGTATGTCCGTGCTATGGATCATTCATTGGGTGCTCTACTTGCCCAAAAGAACAAAAAGGTCATGAACAGGCCATCTATTATCTCAGTCGTACTATGATTGGTGCCGAACACCGTTATAGTCCAGTCGAAAAAGAATGCCTAGCTCTTATGTTCGCTGTTCAAAAGACTCGGCATTACATCATTGGCCAAACTATTCATGTCATATCCCGAGTTAATCCTCTTTGGGTACTGATGAAGAAGCCTAGCACACTCAATTCTCGGCTGGCTACATGGGCCATTCTGCTAGCCCAATATGACATGGTATATGTTCCACAAAAGTCTGTTAAAGGTCAAGCACTGGCGGATTTTTTAGCAGCTCATCCTGTTCCAGAGACATCCAAACTTTATGATAAAATTCCAGACGAGACATTGGAAGCAAATATGATCTCCAAAAATTTCCTACCTGGCGTCTATTCTTTGACGGTGCATCCAGGATTGGGCCGAATGGTGCCATTGTCGCAGGAGTTGGGGTTGTCCTTGTTTCTCCAGACAGGTCAACTATTCAAAGAGCCTACTCCTTAGATGAACCTTGCTCCAACAACGTAGCAGAATAAATGCTCTACTCATTGGTCTTCAGTTAGCTAAACAACTGGACGTCGAATATCTTGAAGTTTATGGTGACTCCAAGCTGGTTGTTAACCAGGTTAGAGGAACCTATGAAGTTCGCCATCAAGATCTAGTGCCTTACTATGAAGCGGCAATCAATATGGCTACATTATTCAAAGCTTTCTTCATCGAATATGTCCGACGAGCTTGCAATACTGAAGCAGATGCTTTGGCTCATCTTGCAGCAGTCTTAGCCATCCCTATCAAAAGACAGCAGGTGGTGGTTGTCTCTAATCGGGAATTGTTCTGCATCGAAAACAATCGTAATATTGAGTTCAGTAATCTTACTGAAGCCAATGTTATCAGTAAAGATTGGAGAGCTCCCTTCATCGACTTCGTAGTTCATGCCATACTTCCTGAAGATCCCAAGGAAGCTACGAGTATTCGTCGACGGTCTCTGCGATTCTACTACAATCAGACCACCAAAACTCTTTACCGGCGGACTTATGACGGCCTACTCTTGCGCTGTCTTGCTGGTGATGAAGCGAAGCAAGTATTACGTGAAGCTCACGATGGTGTCTACGGAGCACATCAACCCGGTCCTAAGCTACAAGACCGTATCCGATGCATGGGTTACTACTGGCCCTCTATGGTATTTGATGCCATTGAATATGCAAGGAAATGTCGAGCTTGTCAAATCCACGCAGATTTTATTCATCAACCATCAGAATTCCTTCATCCGACTGCTGCTTCCTGGCCTTTTGAAGCTTGGGTCATGGATATTATAGGTCCCATCAATCCTCCTTCTTCTAGAGGACATCGGTTCATACTGGCAATAACTGACTACTTCTCCAAATGGGCCGAAACTATACCTTTGGCTGAAGTCAAGACCAGCAGTGTCATCAACTTCGTCAAACACCATGTCATCTATAGATTTGGTGTACCTCGAAGAATCATTCATGACAACGGACCTCAGTTCATTAGTCAAAAGTTCACGAGGTTCTGTGATGATCACCGGATTGATAATGTCGCTTCGACAGCCTATAATCCTGCTGCTAATGGCTTGGCTGAAGCTTTCAACAAGACTATCATCAAGCTCCTCAAGAAGTTTGTGTCTACTAACAAACGAAACTGGAGTGAAAAGCTTGGAGAATGTCTATGGGCCTACCGTACTACGGTTCGCAACCCTACAGGCTGTACACCCTTCTCTTTGGTGTACGGCTGTGAAGCAGTTCTACCCCTGGAACTTCAAATTCTGTCTTTAAGGATTGCCATTGCCAATGAGCTCACTACAGAGAACAACGATATTCTTCGACTTCAGGAATTGGAGGCGCTTGACGAGAAACGGCTATTGGCTCAACAGCATATTGAGCTATGCCAAGCCCGCATCTCAAAAACCTTCAATCGCAAAGTTAAGGTCAGAGCTTTTCAGAAAGGAGCTCGTTCTAACCGTCAGACGTCCTATGACTATGACTCACATGAGCAAGGGCAAGTTCGATGCGAAGTGGGAAGGGCCTTACATTGTGAGCAAAGTCTTTTCAAATGGAGCCTATCAACTCTCAGAGCTAGACGGTCGAGTTGCAATGATGCACATCAATGGCAAATTTCTAAAGAAATACTACGTATAAATGTAACAGGGATTTCATGTAAATATGATCAGACAGTTCATAAATAAAGTTCGATTTTATTTCATCATGAATGACGTTACATAGTATCAAGGACAAGAATCACTATCGTCCTTTTTATAGGCAGGACGAGGACCACTGCTATCCTTTTCAAAAACATAATCAGCAAAAGAGCCGAAAACATCTTTGCTCGAACCCACCAAAAATTTGCAAGCAGCCATCCTCATGGCCTCTTCTTCCTCTGTCGTCCCTGGTTCAAGAAGGAAGTCCAAGATGTCCTTTGGCGGCTTGGATGCAGATGAACCTTCGCCTGCCTCTGTCTGCTTTGGCTGGGCCGGTTCGACTGGACGTTCTTCAGTAACCGCTTCAACCTTCGGGGCGATCTCAGTCTTCTTGGATGCATCTCCAGACGACATCTTTATGTTGAAAAGTGAAAGTGATCATTTCATCTAATTTTCTGTTCTATTTATAGACAGAAATTCGTGGAACATCGAAGCGACACATTCATCTGACGGTTCGCCCGTTCATCACATTCATCTGACGGTTCGCCCGTTCATCACATTCATCTGACGGTTCGCCCGTTCATTACATCTATCTGACGGTTCATCCGTTCATTACATTCATCTGACGGTTCGCCCGTTCATTACATTCATCTATCTGACGGTTCATCCGTTTATTACATTTATTTGACGGTTCGCCCGTTCAATTTTATCTATCTGACGGTTCATCAGTTCATTCCATTCATTTGACGGTTCATCCGTTCATCCTGACGATTCATTTCGTTCACATATTTTGACGATTCATCCATTTCGTTCTTATCAGCAACTTGTCATGTATTTGTTATCTTTGATTAAGTTGTCTATTGAAATAATGATATTCAACAAATTATATTCTGCCATGTCCACATTACCTCTGAGCAGATATAATAAATATAATTATTTTCTAAATCAAGAAATATATCATGTCTCGGACCTCTGAATATATTTTCTATCGCTATTATTTATATCCGAATGAGATATGCAATAAATAATAGAGCCACAAAGAAAATGTCTTTTTATTGATCAAAATTAAAAGACATTACAAATTTACATGTCGCAAAATAGAAGATACAAAAAGTCTTTCTATTCAGCTGGTGGAGTCATCAAACTAGTCATCTGCTGCTTTAAAGTCTGAAGTCGCTCCTCCCTAGAATCCATCACTCGCCTTCTAGCTTCCTCCATACCAGAATTTTCATCAAAAGTCGGTAGGGTTACTAGTCGACGGGAGATTTCAGCTTGATGAGTCGTGACATATTCATCTCTTTCGTGGGTCAGGGCGTCCAGTTGCTGAATTGTAGCTTGATGTTGTGTGGCCTCATCTTCCAGAGTAAGCTGAACAAGTCTCAACTCTTCTTGAAGACGGGCAGATTCCGCTTTTAGCTCAGCAACTTTCTTTTTCTTCTCCTCAGCAGCAGATGCTTTTATCTCTATTTGAGAGTTATACTCTGAGGACTTGGCAGCGAAAGTGTCCAAGAAAATCTGGAAATCAACTTTCGCAACTGCAGCCTCTTGAGACATCCTCTCGAACTCAGCATGTACCAAAGATTCTACCTCTTCCCGATTGAGATCTTTATAGATCTTAACTGATTCTTCTAGCTCATCCAGTATGTTTTCAAGGTAAGCAGCTTGCGCTTCATCACCTTGACTCTGGATGGCAGCGATCAGATAAGAGGTTGGACCCCTAACAGTTATGAAACCAACATCTTCTTTCCCCATTACCCTTTCTACTAAGGGTCCTAGTGAATTGAAAAAAAGGTTGGTGAAGGAACCGATTATGAATCTGTTAGTGGCAATGGCACCAGGAGTAGCAGCTACTCCCATGGACGTCGAAGCAGCAAGTGCCTGTACAGATGGACGTTCAGCTTCTTGCACGTGAGTGGAGGTCTCTTTGGATAAAGGAGCCATGGTAGAGCTAATTGCTCCTCCCAGGTGTTCTTCTGCGAAATCAAGCAAACACCATCAGTTGGCTGTCATTAGCAACTATCGAGAAGGATCAAAAGTAAGAGCAATCTTACCATTGCTGGGTCCAGCGACAAGTTTGTTATCTGCTGACACGAGTTGCAACCTCGCAGAAGTAGCTTCAGACATTACTGCCTGGCTACTACCCGCTTCGGAGCCGCCCGAAAAATGTTTACTACTGCTAGCTATCTCCTTTACTGGCACTATATCAGTGCATGTTGGAGGAATCGGAGAAGATTCAATTTCTGTATGGATAAAAATGTAGATGTTAGCCATTTAATCTATGAAAAGAAGATTGATAATATCATTCAATACCTTTGGGATCAGCAATAGTAACTTCCTCATGTGCTACTTCTTCAACTGCATTCTTTTCTGGTGATGCATGTACATCAACATCTTCTTCTGGATTTTGAGTGTCATCAACAGCCTCTGTTGATGTATCTTCATCATTTGCACTTTCTTCTGGTGCTTCTTCGCTATCAGTTGCCGCGACCGGATCTACATCATCATGGAGGCCGAAGTCGCAGTCATTCAGAGCATCGATCATTAATCGATCTTCTTCATCACGAAGTATTCTCGGTGTAGCTGGAAGCTGGGTAGTCTCCACTGCAAGTGTAGGAGATTGCAACACTTCATCCTCTTTCTCCATGATTTCTCCCTGGTCTCTACAACCTCATCCCTCCTCTCTGGACTGAAAGCTTCGGGCTCAGGGATAGGTGTAGGAGACGACATTGTGATTCCGGCGACAGCACTAGCCACGACCGATGACAGGATAGGTCTTGGAGGACTGGCCACTTTCCTTCTGACAACTATCTTCTTTCTACGTAGAGGTCTTTCCGGACTCTCTACATCTATAACATTTTCTTGTCTTTGAATAGAGGTCGGAGTTGTTGCCTCTTCTCTTTGAGTTGATTCGGCCTGCTGCCGAGATTGTGACCAGGTGGTAACCCTTTCCGATGACTCCAAGACAAGCTTCTTCTTAGCAACTGGAGAAGAAGGTTTTTCTATCCTTCTTTTCTTCTCCTTGGTTGGAGATTTGACAACCTTCAAGGAGATGCGCAGTGGCTCGTTGACTTCTTCAGAGAAGTTGGCTTCCCTCGAAGCTTCCAACGGTGCATCGGCTGGCTCAGGCTCTTCATCATTGCCAGGAGGCGACACAACAGATGCTCCCTTCTTTAATCGGGCCGCTGTTGCAAAGCTGTCTGCGAGACTGAAGTTCTCGGCAAAGGTATTCGCGGATGTATAGAAGAGTGAATACGTATACAGCATCCGAGGACCATGATCGCTCTTCGTTGGCATTGAGAATGTTGTTCTTGTGTCTCGACCATTATAATAAGCCCAAGCCCGGGCTCCATCAATCAGATAACCTTTTCCTTGTAGGCACGTGATGGCGTTGCCTACATGAAACTGGTCATAGCCGAATTGAGGGGCAAAACAGCTTGGAAGATAGGGCTCCAAATAACATTCGTCTTCAAATCTATAGACCATGTGTGACGGTCGGATTGTCCTCAGCCAATCAAAAACTGCACGACCCAAAGGTTGCCTCCCAGAGTCGACAAGATTTGAAGACATGTGCTCGTAGCCAACTGGAGGGGGAACACAATAGAAGTTCCATCCCTTTCCGAGATTCAGAGCGCGTCTGCAATCTCTTAAACTGGTGTATATCCATTTACTTTTGGAGAATCTCCTCAAGAAGCTGCCACTTACCGCTCCCATATCGGGATTCATCAGGGTAGGATAGTGCAGAAGCAGCCATCCGAATAGGTATATATATGGTAGCTCTAGCCGAGGAAAGCTTCCTTTCTCGCTTTTCCCTTTGAGCATCGAATCTACAAAAAGGCGGAGGCCAGCGTTCAATCTGCAAGTCATTGCTGACAATAGATCCATCCGATAGCCGAAGACTAAGCGGACGGCAGCAAACAACATGTCTCGATGAAAGCGATCGACGACGCTGGCTCCAGGGACGACGAATCGTCGAAGCCAGTAGGTGAGGAAACCCGCCAGCGGGGCTTCTTTTGACATGGACCTATAGCCCATGCTCATGAAACTTTCAATAATATCTCCTGTCTTGAAAGGAGGATATTGAAGATCATCATCGATCTTGATATCCATCTCCTTGTTCTCCTCCATCAACCTAATCACTTCGCTGCTGCTAAGTGGTTTGAAGAAGTTGGGTTTACAATTATCGTGTTCCTTGGTCTTCTTCTCCATAAGTGGTTGAGAAAGAGATATGGCAACCATTTCATCGAGTAGCAGGTGCCTGATGAACCACTCTTGTAATACAAGGAACAGATCTTGTAGTGGCACAACAGCTCTTCGAAGACGGCCACCATGTCAGCATTTTTCTGACGAAGTTTGTCCAATTTGTCATTGGTTGGGACAAATTCCTCATAAGGGATATTCTCCATTGGCAGGCTCGAGATGTACTTCATCTCGTGAAGAGCCAATCCGATCTCCCCACAGGGCGTCATAAAAGTCCCTGTTATGAAGTTGTACCTCTCTGCCAATGCAAGAAATAGGTGAGGATTGGGGTGGAAGCCGTAAACGGTAGAATATACCGGTTGGAGCAGCTCAATCTCCTTGAGCTTCTCTTCGAATTGAGCCAATATCCAATTGGTTATACAATTCCATCTCTTGTTATCCGGATTAACAAGATCTGTCAATCGGATATCTTGATCTGGATATCTTCCCTCCACCTTCGTAAACTTATTTGCGAATATCGGCGTTCTGACCGGTAGCAGCAGGGAGGAGTTTTCTGGTGGGATGCACCCAGGTTTCAGTCCTCTGAGTAGGGAGCTGTGACGCTCCGAGGAACTGTAAAACATATCCTTGTTGTTTGGCCCCTTCTTCACACAAATGTTCCCAGTTCGGGCTTGTTGAAGAGGAGTTATATCCCAGTCCATTCTCCTGGGATAGATCGCAAAAGCATAGCGAGATAGGGGAAGGCATCTGAAAATCTCTGGTAAAAGTATCCTTTTCTTGCCTCTCTGAAAAAGTCTCTGTTCAACTCGAGGTCTGGGCTGAGAACTCTTTTCAAGAGCCTCACCAAACAGAAACAGAGGCTTCTTATGAATAACGGCGTCAGCAGTTTGCAGAGGCTGCATGTTCATCAGACTCAGCAATGTTTCATTGTCTTGTGCTGTTAGGATGGCTTGTCGAGACGATGGCAGGGCATACTGAGGAAATATTACATAGAAAAGATCCACTTTAAACTCAGGTTCAGCCAAAGTCCCTGCAAAGATCTCATATTCTGGGTCTTCTCTGAGGTTAACTGTATCAAACAAAGTGACAAAATTCAGTACATACAAAATCAAAGAGTCTGTTCAAAAGATCAGCAAATTACGCAAGTGTCAGATTGCGCTATGAACAAAGCATCAAATTGCGCTAATGCAGCCTACATACGTAAAATATCCAGTTGTGCCAACACATCCACTTGCGCAAGACATCAGGTTGCGCTAACCTACTTGCACAAGGCATCAGTTTGCGCTGGCTCAACAGACTTGCGCAAATCGATATATTGCGCTGAACATCTGCCAGCGCTTGTCAATCGATTGCGCAAGAATATAGTTTTCATAAAAATAAAAACTATTGTGTGTGTGCAACCAAAACCCTAAATAGGGAGGCACAATACCATCAAATCTCTAAAAAGAGAGAGGTATGAAGGATCAAAAATGTCAAGAACCCTAAAAAAAGGTTTTGATCGAGTTCATCATCAACCTTGCAGCGCGGGATGACCAACTTCATGACAAGAAATTCGGGGCACAACCCGAGTCGAAGACTCAGCGGGGGCTTTGCCCTTCTCGGTAGCTGAACGTTTGGGGGCCATTGATGTCGACGGCGAAGTAGTCGGAGTTGGACAGAAGCTTTTCTCTCTTTTGAATAGTTGGAAACAAGTAAAGAATGAAAGAAAGAAGAATGGAAACTATTTATAGTTTTTCAAAAGTAACAGTCGCCTCAGATTGCCCCGAGAAATTAGGAGTTGATTCCTCCAAACGCGCAGTCAAAGCATCACTTGCGCAACTTGATTTTAAGTTCGAAATTCAAAGTATTTCGAAACTTTAAATATTTTCAAATTTCGAAAAACTTTGAAGGGGGTCTTGTAGGTCCTAAAAATCAAGTTGTACCCATCAAAGAAGCAATGAAAATCAAATTGTGCATCCTTCAAATGAACTGCACAGGAGATAGATTACGCAACAACTCAACTGTGCAAGCTGAACTGCGCACCCATCCAAGCGCGCTAGCTGACGTGGCAACGTCATCATTACCTGACACAAAATTAGATCTTCTGACAACTGACAGTCCGAAGAACGAGAAAACTGTTCGTTTCTTGTGCCACGTCGCCATGACAGCTGTCTAGCGCGATCCAGCTGCCAAAAGCCAGCGCAGTCTGACAGCTCAAACGTAGCACAATCCGAGTCTTCGTGCAACCCATTGGAATCACAGTCTGATGCTAGCGCAGTTCAAGTGGCACAATCCATCAAGATAACTGACATTCTGTACGTGGCATACATGCCATCAATTGCTCTCCATGTGGCAACCGTCTGTACACGACCAAGCGCATTTCAATCAAACAATGCCACGCGTCTCATACAGTTGGCCCACGATCGAGTAACTGCCAGCACAGTTCGCTGCTTGCGCAGTCCAATGCCTGTGCAATCCATCATGCACAATTTAGAAATAACTACTAATTAGTTATTTTTCAGAACTCTATAAATAGAGTTTCAAGTCCTTCATCATGTGGATCAGAGAGAGAATCAGAGATCAGATCAGATCATTCAAGATCATCACCAGAGATCAGGAGTTCTTACCAAAGTGCTGCTGCATTCTTCAGAGGCTACCGTCTTTAAAGTTCACATCGTCCAAGGGATAAATCGATCGTCTTCAGATCAGATTCCTATAGTTGTACTTTTCCAGAATTCAATTGTAATCTTCTTACAAAGTTTATGAAATAAAGAACAATTTTGTTTTTGCAAACAGACGCCCTCTTGAATTTTCTGTCGGCGACCACGTGTTCCTTAGGATCTCGCCAACCCGTGGTGTCATTCGTTTCGGCGTACGGGGGAAGCTTAGTCCTAGGTATATAGGGCCATTTGATATTCTCGAGCGAGTAGGTGATGTATCCTATCGTCTCGCTCTTCCGCCGTCGTTACGTGAGGTGCATGACGTCTTCCATGTATCCCAATTATGACGGTATATTTCGGATCCGAGTTATGTCCTAGATCATTCAGAATTGGTTGTTGGTACCAACCTTTCGTATAAGAAGAGACTCGTATCCATATTGGACCGGAGAGAGAAGATACTCAAGAACAAGACTATTAGTTTAGTCCGTGTTGCTTGGGGTCATCACTCTCTAGGTGAGTCAACGTAGGAGCGTGAAGATGATATCTGATCGCGATATCCCGACCTGTTTGACTCGTAAGGTATAATGTCCTTCTTATGCCTTACACCCTCAGCTTCCTTACTTGCATGAATGATTGCTTGATTGATTGCCTAGTTATAACTTGCTTGTGATTAGTATAGCTTGTTCTTACCTCTATAGTCTCTTAATTAAATTCCGAGGACAGAATTCTTTTAAGGTGGGTAGAGTTGTAACGCTCGTGGTTTGTATTACATATTTTGGTATACGTGTACGTATTCAGGCTCGTAATTTTAGCTAGTCATGATTTATTGTGCACATTGCGTTGTCTTGGTTCATTGTAGTATTTTATGGTTCGGCTTGGGTTGGTGTGGTTTGGGCCGGTTCACCTAGACCATCCACCTATCCCCACCAATAACCCCATTTATATCCCACCTACTTTTCTCTCTCCTCATAACTCTTCTTCTTCCTCACCATTACTCTCCACCTACCCAGAGAGAGAGAGAGAGGAAGAGCTTAGGCAAGTGCAACTTGATTCATGGAGGAACTCTATTTTTATTTGTTCCATTTTCTTCCTCACAAGATTCTAAGACACTTTAGTACTTAGTATTTTTAATTTCCATGGCTCTTTTTGTGTAGATCTAAGCTTGTTGTATTTTTGGATTTCTTGGATTTTGATCTATCAAACCTTATTATTTTTAAGTTTTGAGTGTTCTATGTGGTAGAGAATTTCGTTCTACCCAATTTTGGCCTATAAAAGTCCAGATTCTGACCTTAGATAAAGGATTTGTGGAGCCTGGAAGCAACGGCTTTCATGGTTCTTCTTCTCGAAGGTTGGAGAAGAAGAACAGTGCTCAGCCGCATGGCATCGGTTGGCTCTAGCCGCATGGCTTTGGTTCACCCGAGCCGCATGAGCATGTTCACTCATGCCGCATAGGCCTTGGCTCATGGGCCGCATGGCTTTGTTGGCTCTTGCCGCATAGGCCATGGTTCCAGTGCCCCAGCCGCATAAGACCCTTTCCCTCTTAGCCGCATGGCTCATTGCCGTATGAGCCTGTTCACTCTAGCTGCATGGCTTTGGTTCCTTAGCCGCATACAGCCCCTGCTTCCTTAGCCGCATGAAGCCCCTGTTTCTCTTAGCCGCATGAGCCCCTTTTTCACCGTGGCCGTATGAACTTGATTCCCCTTAGCCGTATAGCTACCTCTTGGCAGCTAGCCGCGTGGCCTTTGCCGTATGACTGGGTTGATCCTGAGCCGGATAGGCGCTTCTGGCCGCATGAAGCCCCTGCTTCCTTAGCCGCATGAGCCCCTCTCCCCCATTGGCCGCATAAGCCTGTTCCTCCTTGGTCGCATAGGTCATGGCCTTGTTTCCCGAGCCGCATGGCTCCTCCCCCAGCACTTGCACCCCCTTTTCTATTTAGTTGTTACATTATGCTTATACTACTGTTAATTCTGATTAAGTAACGTGGCATATTGGTGGCCCGTCGTGGCGCACTCTTGATAAGTAAACCTAACATGATATATCTCGTTATACTGTTGCGACGGCTAGCACGACATGACAAGAATGAAAGGCCTGGACACCGTGGACGATTGTGTTTGTACAAATGAACCAGTATTGTCTTGCATCATGTCTAGGATGGGAATCCCTGAGTACCACGGTCAGGGGTACCTACTGAAACTGGCTAAGGCTAATAACTAGAACAATCCAGTAGTCATGAGAGATTTTTTCCAGTTACCAGCGATTCCGTTATCCCGGCCACCATTGTTGGACTTGTAGCCTGCCGACGAGTAGGGCACAGGTCTAGATTCACTGATACATGGAAGAGAATGAGGCATTGCTTAATAAATTCAAGTCGCCTGGATAACCTGGATTAGCTGCAGGGCTGGTGGCTGGAGGAAAATCTCACTGCATATTGCTAGTAACTAGGCTTGTGATAACCCTAGTTAGTTAATGTAGAGAGCCGTAGTCATTGATTAGTCGTGAACGTTTGGATGGAGTCCGATTCAGTCTTGATTGGTGCAGATTCAGTGCACGAACGTTTCAAGTATGATCGCATGATTGTCACCTTCAACAATAATGATCACGGGCTAAGTTCTGCTCAGGCAAAGGGTTACAACCCCGGTCCTTGTTTGGTTTAAGGGTTGTAACCTGGCTCCCGGAGCAGTTCTGTGTCCTCTCTTCGTTTATTGTCTTATTGTACCCTACGTCATGCTCGTCATGTTTTACTTTACCAACAAGAATTAGAGACGGAGTTCTATTCAGGTGAAGGGTTACAACCCCGGTTCTTGTTTGGTTTAAGGATTGTGACCTGGCTACCTGAATGGTTCTCTCGTACTCAAATTTGATTGTTGATGTTTCTTTTATTATCAAGCTCTTTCATAATTATCTTTTAATATTTATTTCTGATATGCTGGTTTAGTTCTTAAGTGAAGCCTCTTTTTTGGCACTTGCTCTTTCTGGGATCTGACCCAGCTGGTTTTGTATGACCAGATTTCGGAGCAGCTCTAGAGGATCTACCGACCTTCCAGCCCGATGGTGACCACCAGGCGTAATCCGGGCAGCGAGTGGGTTTTATTTTTGGCTCTCCCACTATATTGTAAAAATATTCTTTGAGGCGCTTAGCCAACGAGCACGTGTTAGCTCGGTTGTACCTTACTTACGGTCTGCCTACGGGCTGTAGCATGATTAACAAATCGTAGGGTTGATCATGAATGACTGAAACTCTTGCTAGTCTGCACATTTTGTATGACTAGCTTCATGAACATCCAAATATGTAATGTATGGGACGCCTTACTGTCACGCCCCGCTCCCGTATAAGCGATCGTTCTCGCTAAGGCGTGATGCCGCACGGGCCTAGGTTGCGTCCGTGCAAGGCCAAGTCCAGAAACGGCCGATTTGAGCTAGGCCACAGAGTCGCACAGAGTGTCCCCATTGCAACGGAAAGTAAATGAACACAAGTAGAAGCGAATTCGAACTCTTTATTGATATTCAAGAAGTTTACAAACGGCGCTAGGCCGATATTACAAGTCGCTCAAGCTCTCTCTCTCTGAAACATAAAAGGCGTCCCAAGTGGCTTACAACATGGAATGATTCATGGCGATGTTCCGATACATTATGTCCTGTATATGGTGCTCCAGCTCCTTGCAACGCTCCAAGACTCCAGAGATAGCTCCGCGCCTTAGCGCGTTCGAGGGAAGCTCCGCACCCGACGATGTCTCCTGCATCTTGCAAGCAGACTGTGGGGTTATCAGTACATTGTTATGCACTGGTGGGGAGGCTAGCTCGCCCACAATGCTATCATTACCAAACACGTTCTATTTACTTTTGTGCACCGTCTATCATTCATTGTCTTTCTAATCTTGCCTTAGGATCAGTTTCATGCATATTTTATAACCTATCCCGTGTTACCAAGTTTAATGTGTTGCATGGAAATACATGCACGACTTACCCATACTTACCGTCCGGCCTTCCCTGTCCAAAGTAAACCAAGTTAGTCAACAATTCATAGAAAATAACTTAACGTGATTCATGTGAACTTTTCAATGTCAAGGGCGTATCCCTGCCTCGGGTCCTAGCACGTCGTAGGCGTGTTTTCTAACTCCTTTGCCGAAGTACTCTCGATTATTTGGTGTGTCATATTCAAGCCTGTTCAGAAGGCACTTCATTTAGTTAATTTAGACTACTTTGATTTCAATGCAAGGACTTGCACGTGGATTGCCACCAGCAAAGCCCACTTAACTCTATATGCACCGGTCGCTGGCATCACAAGCCATGTTAGATCCTTTTTCCCTTGGTATTTCGTAACTATTCAGAGCGTGCGGCTGGTACACGTTGATAGTGTCTTGAAATACCCTGCACTTGCGTCCCCCGGGTAGCCAAGCCCCCCCTAGGCAGCCCGTAAGCCTCCTTTGATTCCGTCTAGGCCGGCATATCCCCCCTTTGATTATGCCACGGAATCCCTTTTTCTTCACGGCCACGGCATCGCCACCCCTCGCCCGTGCCGTTTGTCCACGACCATTTCGTATTAACTTATCTTTTTTAACTTAACGGCTGTCTCTGAGCCGTAGGCTAACCCTTAGCCTTCTTACGTTATCGACCAGGTTGGCGTCCGTGCAGCGCGGGTAGTGAGCTCCGTTGTACGTGCCCGTCACACCTGCCGCTAACCATTCTTTTCTTTCTTATCTTTTATTCATTCTTTCATTCGTTGGTTCATTCACATTTTCAATCATTCCTTCATTATGCAACTCCCCGTACGGGAGTCGCCTTGGCGATCCATCGGTCCCATAGTCTTTCAATGTTGCTATACTCTACTCGGAACGACTATATTGATAGTCTTTCCGTTTTATTGTTGTAACCCATTCATTGTTTCATTGTTTGAACACATAAGGAACATAAATGTAAGCTTGTGCCTTAGCACGAGCGTAGAGCACGGTACGAGAGATCTCACATTTTCTATGTTCTTTTCCATATTCTATACAAGCATACAAGATGGGATTATTCCCTTAGCTAGGTGCGTTGAGTCCTTTATTAGCATGCACGGGGTTATCGCCTAGCGATTCTCGTGATAGTGTCCGTATTGTTATGTGTCTAGGGTAAGCAAAGACGAGTTCATCGGAGCCACCCACCTTAGCGATGTTCGCATCGGCCGAGCGATACTCCGAGCGCGCCATTGAAAGTCTAAGTCTGGATTCATCTTTGACGGGCCAATATAAGCCTTGCATCGATTCTTCTTCAGGTCGATGCCAACTATTCGGGTCGACGGCTCGTTTGAGTCGTTGCACTTGCCGTTTGAATCGGCGTTCCGCTAGGGCGGAGCGGGTCATTACATAATACACCACTCAAAACAAGTCTCGTCCTCGAGACTTCCTGAGTGTAGGTCATCCTACCGTTCCTTGACTCGTGTCGTCACGTTTCTTAGACAATCCTTATCGAATGGCTTTATCGTTCGATGGCATCGAACCATGCTCGGTACCTTTCCAAGTTCCGTGTCGCATACGTTTGGCCGATTTTTATTGAATAACTTTTCATTCATTTTAGAGTTGATGGTACTTATTCAATTCAAGCATTTCTTCGACTTGGTTGCTATTGCGCCTTGTTATGGGACTGTAATAGTCACACGAGGCACATCAAAATTCATCAAACGCGAGGGTCGTAGTCTGAGGCAAACTCACTCCATCATCCATGTGCATCGCAACATCCACTCGCAGCTGTATTCGAGTTTATCATATCGCTGAGTTTGTATCGTGCACATATTCAAGGCGTCCTCCGAATACGTACATTTCAACCAAGCTTAGCGATTAGCGAAGTCGGACAAGCTACTCGTGATAGTTTGATTTGCCGATCGTTTGCTAACTTCGATTTAAAATCGAACTCATGTGTGCATCACATATCGTTTATCTCGGTCCTCGAGATGATTCGATTCGCTATACCAACTTTACTTTGCGTATCATCCATTTCTATCATTTCCTTCGTTTAGGCCAATCTCGCCGTCGTTTATGCACACCCCCAGTTCGACGTCCTTACTCTAAGTCTTGTTGCCCCAAGTCTATCGTCCGTCCAGACGATAACGTAAACAACACAGGTTCAATCACTCGGCATAGGGTCGTCCGCCTATCCGCTAGGCCATTTTCTTCAAGGCTAAGTCAATGTCAGGATTGGAATCATAGTTCTCCAACAATAATACCAACACTGACCCCAATCCTAGGGTCAAACCAAAGTCGGTAGTACAGAATTTTCTACCCAAGCTCGCGTCACTCAGATTTCTAAACATTGAGCACGATCACCTATTCGCATCAATGTATTCGTTGTGCATATTCGAACCATTCAAATCACCCAATCGACATACTTCACATATCCATTCTAACCAATTTATGTATTCGATCACGAGGTCATCCAGCTCGACAATACATTGCGTCCCAATCTCACGCGAGTCCGATTATCCACGGTGGTTTATGAATCACCATGCAATGCTCCCGTAGAATAATCATTCTCATCGGGGCGTAACTCTTGTTTGAGTTTAAACTAACTCATTCTCGATACGCGGATTGGACCTACTTAATCCTCAAGTTTAATCATCAAGCACACCAAGTCTTTCTCAAGTTTACCTTCGCGTTAAACCACAAGTCGAAGCAATCAAATTGCCACGCCATCCAAGTTCAATCACTCCCGCTGTATGAATCACCATATCAGCGCTCACGCGGAGTGATCATCCTAATCCGGCACGATGCATGTGCGAGGCTGGAGTTGCGCTCGCATAAGACAAGAACGTCAACGTTGTGGTTGTCAACGAAGCAAATCCAAGCATTCTCATTTTCATCAAAGCCAAATCAATTTTGACAGTCTGACCGTCATGCGTTCAACTAGAAAATCCTCGAGCCAAGTCTATCTTTTCCTCGACACATTTTTAACATCCCAAGTATATCATCCAACGGAACAATGACATTTGCACGATCGTCATTCGCCGAGTCAGAGTACCCCCGAGTTATCTCATATCCATCTTTGATACGCCTCAATACCATCGACGATATGCGTAACCTGACGATCTTCCTTTGCAACCGATTTCGAGTCGTGCGTTGATGCTGTTGTCCGAGTTAGATATTCCACAATTTCATTTAATATTCAAGATTCAACTGCTATTCCTCAAGCTAGTTTCAAGATCGTTGTTCAAACTCAAGTCACAATTCATTTGAATCAATCCGAAATCGTACGCGCGATCCTCTAAGTTTCCTCGATCAAGACCATTCATTTTCATTCATCGTTCCGAACCATTTTCTAACTCGCGTTGCCCAATGACAAGTTGTCCAGCGACATCTCGTTCAGGACTTTTGAATTTACGACCAACTAAGTGTGACACGTTCTAAGGCTTTGTGCGATCGCATCGCTTGCCGACATACTCGTACGATCCGTAAATCTTTTAGTCTCGCTCGAACAATTTCTATGACGTCCATACACCACTCAGGGTTCGAGCCACTCGACTAGTCGTCGACACTCATTCTTATTCTTCTCCGAACCTATCACATACACCACTCGGATTCAAGCCATACGATCTAGTCCTCAATCACGTTCACGTCATGCGCTAAGACATCCTTCAGATTCGTTCGACGAATCTCTAGCGTAATCGCTCACGTTGCCTCGACGTACTAAGTCATTCGCACTAATCCTCAAAATCCAAGCCAATCATTCGGGTATGCCTAAGCGTAAACTCGATAGCGTTCCTATCGATAGACACTCAAAGTGTATCTCCGTTCTCGATCGAGCGATACTTGTTATCGCTCGCAACCCGATTGCACCCAAAAGTCGAGGTGCGCGACACGCGGCACAACTTAGCCAGAAGGCCATGTGCATAGCTATCCCGTGCGAACTATATTCGAGTTTGTACGGTCACTTATCTTCGTTCGAGCGATAACCGATCTCGCTCGCATCTCGCTTGTACCGGAAGGTCTAGGTGCGCGATACTCCGCACAACTTAGCCAAAAGGCTGCGTGCATAATCATCCTGTTCGAACTATACTCTGGTCTCGTGTACTTCGTTTGATATTGTCAGCGTAAGCTTATTCAAGCACGCACTGCGTTTGCTAACTCTTAGCATCGGTTCCTTCCAACTCAAGTTCGTCGTGGTGGCACAAAGGCCTTCGCCTATCGATCCCGTCCAACCGAGTACCCGTACGAGCTTTTAAAATATTAGACTTACTGTATGGAACATTCCAAGACACAATGAGAGAGAGCGTACACTTCTTTTTCTGACGACGAGCTTTCAAAACTGAGAAAATCGAAATGAAGTCCAAGGACGTAAAGCCGTGCTCTGATACCAATCTGTCATGCCCCGCTCCCGTAGGAGCGATCGTCTTCGCTAAGGCGTGATGTCGCACGGGCCTAGGTTGCGCCCGTGCAAGGCCAAGTCCAGAAACGGCCGATTTGAGCTAGGCCACAGAGTCGCACAGAGTGTCCCCATTGCAGCAGAAAGTAAATGAACACAAGTAGAAGCGAATTCGAACTCTTTATTGATATTCAAGAAGTTTACAAATGGCGCTAGGCCGATATTACAAGTCGCTCAAGCTCTCTCTCTCTAAAACATAAAAGGCGTGCCAAGTGGCTTACAACATGGAATGATTCATGGCGATGTTCTGATACATTATGTCCTGTATATGGTGCTCCAGCTCCTTGCAACGCTCCAAGGCTCCAGAGATAGCTCCGCGCCTTAGCGCGTTCGAGGGAAGCTCCGCACCCGACGACGTCTCCTGCATCCTGCAAGCAGACTGTGGGGTTATCAGTACATTGTTATACACTGGTGGGGAGGCTAGCTCGCCCACAATGCTATCATTACCAAACACGTTCTATTTACTTTTGTGCACCGTCTATCATTCATTGTATTTCTAATCTTGCCTTAGGATCAGTTTCATGCATATTTCATAACCTATCCCATGTTGCCAAATTCAATATGTTGCATGGAAATACATGTATGACTTACCCATACTTACCGTTCGGCCTTCCCTGTCCAAAGTAAACCAAGTTAGTCAACAATTCATAGGAAATAACTTAACGTGATTCATGTGAACTTTTCAATGTCAAGGGCGTATCCCTGCCTCGGGTCCTAGCACGTCGTGGGCGTATTTTTTAACTCCTTTGCCGAAGTACTCTCGATTATTTGGTGTGTCATATTCAAGCCTGTTCAGAAGGCACTTCATTTAGTTAACTTAGACTACTTTGATTTCAATACAAGGACTTGCACGTGGATTGCCACCAGCAAAGCCCACTTAACTCTATATGCACCGGTCGCTGGCATCACAAGCCATTTTGGACCCTTTTTCCCTTGGTATTTTGCAACTATTCAGAGCGTGCGGCTGGTACACGTTGATAGTGTCTTGAAATACCCTGCACTTGCGTCCCCCGGGTAGCCAAGCCCCCCTAGGCAGCCCGTAAGCCCCCTTTGATTCCGCCTAGGCCGGCATATCCCCCATTTGATCATGCTGCGGAATCCCTTTTTCTTCACGGCCACGGCATCGCCACCCCTCGCCCGTGCCGTTGTCCACGACCATTTCGTATTAACTTGTCTTTTTTAACTTAACGGCTGTCTCTGAGCCGTAGGCTAACCCTTAGCCTTCTTACGTTATCGACCAGGTTGGCGTCCGTGCAGCGCGGGTAGCGAGCCCCGTTGCACGTGCCCGTCACACCTGCCGCTAACCATTCTTTTCTTTCTTATCTTTTATTCATTCTTTCATTCGTTGGTTCATTCACATTTTCAATCATTCCTTCATTATGCAACTCCCCGTGCGGGAGTCGCCTTGGCGACCCATCGGTCCCATAGTCTTTCAATGTTGCTATACTCTACTCGGAACGACTATATTGATAGTCTTCCCGTTTTATTGTTGTAACCTATTCATTGTTTCATTGTTTGAACACATAAGAAACATAAACGTAAGCTTGTGCCTTAGCACGAGCGTAGAGCGCGGTGCGAGAGATCTCACATTTTCTATGTTCTTTTCCATATTCTATACAAGCATACAAGATGGGATTATTCCCTTAGCTAGGTGCGTTGAGTCCTTTATTAGCATGCACGGGGTTATCGCCTAGCGATTCTCGTGATAGTGTCCGTATTGTTATGTGTCTAGGTTAAGCAAAGACGAGTTCATCAGAGCCACCCACCTTAGCGATGTTCGCATCGGCCGAGCGATACTCCGAGCGCGCCTTTGAAAGTCTAAGTCTGGATTCATCTTTGACGGGCCAATATAAGCCTTGCATCGATTCTTCTTCAGGTCGATGCCAACTCTTCGGGTCGACGGCTCGTTTGAGTCGTTGCACTTGCCGTTTGAATCGGCGTTCCGCTAGGACGGAGTGGGTCATTACACTTACTATTGTATATTTGGTGCTCTGATATCTTGTAACTGTTATTACTTACTTGAGAATGAGACAATAGGCTTGTTCATGACAAAAACAGACTGATGGCTTATAGTTAAACCCTCATGTATCTAGACAGCCGTGACCGTATAGCGAGGTGGGTTGTACTTCGATATACGTAGCTGGCTATGTCCGCCCCCGCTCTCCAGTATTCTGGTTCTGGGGCATTACAAGTACCAATATACATGATCACTATATCAGTCTAGATCTAATATAATACATCTTGTTGACCGAAGTCTGAGAAACTCTCGAAATAATAGGGCTAACACATGCCCTAGCTAATACCACCAAAATGAAATGAACCGCAAGTGGTAAGAAGAGGGAACCCACTCGCGAGGAGGAACAACCGCAGATCTAAGCCGGCGGCGGGTCATCCAGAGAAAGGTAAGGAGAATCCTCGGGCTCCAGCGGTAAATCTGGCTAAACAAAACCAGTGGGGTCAAGCCCCAAATAGCAATTACCACAAGGAAGCTCAAGGTGTACGACAAAACCTAACAACAACACAATAACATAATGACAGAAATAAATAAATGCGGGTCGAGAGTAGTGCGGTACCAATACACGTATCTCAAGAATATAAATGACTGAATGGAAATACTGAACAATATAGCTATGGAACAGAAAGATCCGAGCAACAAGGGATTTAGGAACTACTAGAAATTGGAGCTACAACCCTTCAACCAAACAAGGACCGGGGTTACAGATCTTTTTTCTAGCAGAACTTAGCCTTTGGCCACTCACCGATACAAGAGCATATAAGGTAACACACAATCAAAAGTGCACGGCCAATCATTGACTACGGCTCGATATCATTAACTAGCTAGGGTTATCACAATCCTAATTACTAGTATGCAAGTTGAGAAACTTTCCTACCACCTACGCTGCAGTAACTCGGATGGCCAAGGGGGCGACGACGGTAGAAGAAAAGAAATACAATCAACCAAACAATCTCAATCAATAGTAGATAAACATCTACTCCAAAAATAAAACATATCAATAGTAGATAAACAACATCTACTCAATAAATATCAATAGTAGATAAACATCTACTCAATCAATAGTGGACAGGGGCCCACGCCAATCGGGGTTATCCCTGCCACTGTGGGGGCCCATAGCGATCCGAGTACGCGGTAGCATGAAGTGTCCTCCCCTCCCAATGATCTATATGAGTTTACTAGTCAAGTACCTATAACATTCATTTTCAATTCTCAAGTCGTGGACACTCAAGAATCGTTCTATAATGACGAGCCATGGGTACAAGTCATTTGCGAGATATCTCTGGCAAATGTTCTCAATACACATTACGCGCGATACAATAGACAATACTCACACTCGATTGTCCATTGCCAAGATGCAAATAGATTAGACATATAACAAGTTAAATCCACAGTGTCAATAAAGAACATGCATTCAGTCTCAATCTAGAAGTGTAGCCCCTCTTTCCAAAATTTTGATAATATTTTTATTTATTTATTTGAATTAAATGGTAATTTTTAGAGTTTTATAAATAATTATTTAGTTAATTATTACGGTAGATGATTTTAGCCATGATGGAGTTTTGGAGTACACGGTGACTAGAAAGAAATCAAGGCACGGATAGTACAATGGCATGCTTTGACTAGTGTATTAGCCATGCCAGGGAAGGCCGAGCCATAGTGATATCCTAACTAGGAAAACCAGGCTAAGTTGTGACATGACCATTATAAATATTTTAATTATTTATTATTAATATTATTTGACGTTTAGGAGACCCGGTTGTACCAAACCAGCCCGGACTGGACCCGTACCAAACCCATGCCCATGTAGTGATGCAGTGTGATAAAAGACGTCCGTGTGAATATATTTTAAGGGGTATTTGTTTTAGTGTCATAGTAGCAATTTTATAAAAGTTGGTTCTACATATATTATATATATATAATATAATATATATATATATATATATATATATATATATATATATATATATATATATATATATATATATCCCAAATATTCCCAAAATTCGACTAAGATATTTTTAAGGAAATCATTTGACATACTTCTTAGTCGAATTTTGGAATATTTGGGATATATATATATATATATATATATATATATATATATATATTTCCTTAAAAATATCTTAGTCGAATTTTGGGAATATTTGGGATATATATATATATATATATATATATATATATATATATATATATATATATATATATATATATATTATATATATATATATATATAAATATATATATATATATATATATATATATATATATATATATATATATATATATATATATATATATATATATATATATATATATTTGAGTGTAAATAAATTCATAGTGGACAGACACAGTGTTTGTGTGTACACCAGAGTTTGTCATTTACAATTTTAGTATTTATGATTTAATAGAAATATAAGATTGATCATTTGTTTTTATTATTCTCTAAATATGGCATATATAGTTATATGTGTATATATATATATATATATATATATATATATATATATATATATATATATATATATATATATAGGTGTATACGTGTATATATATATAAATATATATGTAGATGTATATGTGCACGTATATACAAATACAAATACATATATATATATATATATATATATATATATATATATATATATATATATATATATGGGTGAGCTTGTGTATGTAAATATAAATATACATATATATATATATGTGTGTGTGTGTGTGTGTGTGTGTGTGTGTGTGTGTGTGTGTGTGTGTGTGTGTGTACATATATATATATATATATATATATATATATATATATATATATATATATATATATATATATATATGCACTTATTAAAAAAAAGAAATATGAAACAAATCCCAGCCCAAGACCCCACCTGGCCGAACCCTTCCCAGGCCCACAAACCCACAGCCCAGTTTCCTCCAGTTAATCTCCCAAACCGCACAGCCAACCCACCCGAGACTCTCGGTTTAACAGCGGGCGACATGTATATAAATGGAGAGAACGAGAAGGGGGAGCAACCCGAGATCAAAAACCCTAACACGAACCCACGCCCCATACCCAGCCACCTGGGCGGCCACCCGCCGCCGGCTCCACCGCCGCACGCCGGCCAACGCCGCCGGAGGCTGTAACACCCAGTTTTCCACAATAGGGTAATTTTGAAATTTTTGTAATTATAATTATTATTTAATGGTATTTATTTTATGTTATGATTTTAGTGATTTTTTAATTATTTTTAAACTATTTAAATTTATGACTTATGATTTGGTGTCTTGCTAGTGTTCATTTCCAGACTGAGGGGTATTTTAGTTATTTTTGTAATTTTAAGAATTATTTGGGATTATTAATTATTATTTAAATTTATTAGAATTTATTGGAATTTATGGGAATTTTAGGAATTATTTTAGAATTGTTTGGACTAGGTTGACTTTGACTAGTTTGACCCTTGTAGACCAACCTAGAAGCTAACCCTAATTAGTATGGACTTAGTTAGGTTATATGACCCTAGTCTAACCTAAGATAATCTTTGGGTTGGGTCATTAGACTCTAGTTAGCATTAGGATTTAGAAAGTCATAAGTCATGGCTTATGATTTAGAGCCTTTGGTTAATCATTTAACCCAAAGCCTTGTAGTTTGGCCCAAAGCCCAAGACAATTTCCAAAACCCTAGCCCTAGACTTAAGTGGCCAGCCACCATATCCTCCTTGGGAACACCACCCTATAAATACTCTCTTAGTTTAGGGTTGCCTCTTTCTTAGGAAAACTCAAGTCTAGAATGAAAGGTTGTTCCTACATCATTTAATCCCTAGAACTCCATTCCATTTCCTTTTTCATTCAAATCTCTTCTATTAGGTTTTAATACACCTATTCTTGCTGTTATTGAAGTTTCATCTCAGTTTGTTGTGGATTTGTTGGATTGGGACATCAAGGAGAAAAGGTCTAGAGAAGGGGGTTTTTCTTGAAAGTTCAAGTATAGGTAACTTCCTCATTCCTTAATGAAATTTTATTTTGTCTTCATCATTAGGAAGCCCTAGGGGTCCCCTAAGTGTATGCATTGGTGTCGTGTCAGGTTTCATGAGTTTCGTGTCCATTTGGACACGTATCAAGGATGTGGCCTAGGTGTTTGTCGAAATGCCCAAGAGGGGGATTTTGATCTGGTTTTTGGAAAGTTTTTAAATAGGAAATTAGGTTTTGATATTGTTCATTGGATTCTGGTTGACTGAGGTAGTTTCTGTGTCGTGTCATGTCGATATGGACACGTGCACACACGGGTGCACGCGCGCGTGCACGAGCACTGTAGCTCCCCTGCTACCAGCGTGCTCGTGCGGGCTTCCCAGGGCACATGGGCGCGTGCCATTGGACGTGGAGCTTGGGGCAGTGTCTGACACGACACTCCCCAAGTCTCGTGTCACGAGGTGGCATGTCGGGTGCGTGCGAACACGCGCACTGGTCATGCATGGCTGTGCAGCGTGTGTTATTGTGTTGTGTGATGCTCTGTGAAATTATCTAGTTTGAAATGTTTTAATCATGTTTTAAGTTGATAATTAGGATCCTAATATGTCTATTAATTGTGATAGATTAGGATTGCATAGTAGTTTAGTACTTGGATGGTTTTGGTTTCGAACTAGGCTGAAATGGTGTTCATTCACTCAAGGAGTTATCAGTGAGATGAATCACTGTTCGGGTAATGCCCCACTGATTTCTTGATTAATGTTAAGTGTTATTTTGAATTACCTAAACATGTGACAACTTGGTTTAGAGCTAACTCTCAGTTTTAGAGGGTTACAAGAATTAACTGTTTGGACTGGGTTCCTATTTCTGACACTAGAGTATCAGTGCAATGCCCCACTGATTTCCCTGTCGAATTTCATTATATGAACCTAGCAGGTATTATTTGTGTAGGGATTTTGTATTGGGTTCATGTGAGGATATCAACTGGGTTTAAATTGTTAAGGAAGCTTTCAAATCAGAGATCTTGGTATCAGTGAATATTCACTGTTTTGTCCCTGTCCGATTCCTTTTAATTGGTTGATAACTTGTAGTAAGTGATGTTTTAATCTACTACACTTTTAACCTCATGTTAGGACTGTTAGGATGTTTTAACCTGAGTTTCAAACCCTTGAACAAATTCCTTTCCCTTGCATTCATTGAATCACTTTCACTAATAAATTCCTAAGCTGTGATTTGGAATCATGTTAAGTCACTGATGTTCATGTTAAATCACCCATTTGTTCATGGTAACTGGAATGTTTCTCCTCTCTTTTAGCTGAATTTGATTATGACCAACTGTCCTGTACATTGATTCCTGAATAGGAATGAACTGTTGAATGGAAACCTGAGACTTCTTAGTGGTTTCCTGTTGAATGGAAACCTGAGATTCATTAGTGTTCTAATGTTATTATAGAGTTTGTGTTCCTTCCATAATCTGAGAATTGTGTGAAGACTGAGGCTGTTTCTTTCAGTTTGTTTTTGGTTTGTTCACTGAACTTTCCAATGAGTACACTGTTTCTCACAAGCTAACACACACAAGCTTTTCACACACCCTTGAATTCATGCATAAAACTGAACCTTGGTTTAGCTTTGATATTCAACCTGAGTTTATGATATGGTTGGACTGTCCTATAGGAATCTAGTTGTTGTTATAAACTAGTGTGTACACTGTCATGAATTGGGTTCCTAAGTTTCATGGAAAACCTGAGCACACATTGGCCTTAGGGGTTACCAACTGTTGGTGAATCACTAGCACTGTCATTGGTTGTCTAACCTGAGAACTGGGCTTGAGTGATCCTGAGAATTGGGGGGGGGGGCCTAAAACTGAGAATTTTTTCTTGGCCTTAAACCTGAGATTCAAGAAGTGTTAAAACTGAATTGAACTCAGTTTTAGGACCTTAATTTGGTTTCCTATTCACATACAGTTAGGTAGACTAAACTTGGTTTAGCTTTTTGAATTTCAAACCTGAGAATGTTTAGGTTTGAGGACTGTTTGTTAAATCTGAACCATGTATTTCCTCTTTACACACAGCCACCTACACAACACACCATGTATCACACACCCTCACATGACTTTTTCACTCTCTAGTATCACCCACTCTATCCCACACTGTTTTCTGAAATTTACTTCACTGTTCAACACACCACATGTTCCTCTTTTACACATCACTCCCACATTGCCTCCTCACATACACACACACTTGCCTACCCAATAACACACCCACATACACAGTCTTTTGTCTCTCTCTCCCTCTATATGTATATATATTTCCTAGTCTTCTAAATGTAGGTTATGTATAGTATGTATACATATGTATGTAATGTATATGTATATAAATGTAATGTATTATGCCTAAATATCTAATGTATGCCTGTATACAATATGTGTTATATATATATATATATATATATATATATATATATATATCAAGTTTTGAATGTAAATAGCTTTGTTGGTCTTGTGTATGTAAATACTTATTATAGGCTATCATGGTTGGATATAAGTCTTGATAGACTATTATAGGCCTGTTAGGGTTTAGCAAGATTGTTAAACCTAGTTTAGGCTAACCTAGTCTTGTTGGACCTAGTTTGACTTCCAGAGTTGACCTAGTGTCAACTTTAGCCTAGTTTGACCTAGACAGCATGCAGATGCATTGTACATTTCATATCTCACCCTCTGTATACATCTTGACTTGTGTTGCTCTAACTAGGAGTCAGGTACCTCATCTCGGACAGTACATTTACTTCAGACATTCAGATACGAGGCGAGTACATTCTCTGATCGTTTCATACTTGTCACGATTTATATTCTCGCTCTAGATTACTTTACTTGATGCTGTCACGTTATCATCACGGATTGGTACTATACGGATCTCTTCTTGGGATGTTATCCCCCTTAGCAGGCGCATCGGATACTTTATGATATGTTTCATGTATATCATGTATTCATTGCTTCTGCGTTATTCATGTACACTCATGTTCTCTCATGTTCTTACATGTACGTTCATGTACTCTCATGTTCTTTCATGTACGCTTATGTTTGCCCATGTGTCTCTTGTATAACCAAATATCATGTCCGTAACGTAACTTGAATAGATCCTTGTGTACTGATTGTGGGTAGGGGAGTATAAATGGTCATATGATTTACCCTCATGTTCACTCTGTTACTTTTTATGTTTTATCATGTACAATACAACCTTGTTGGCTGATGTCCTACATGTTCACTCATGTACATCATGTTCAACCTAAGCCTATTACATGCCATCTCGTACTCTAAATCACTAGTCACTTACAGTTCTTACTTATCATGTATATATTTTCAGTTATCAAATATCTCTCCTGTTTTCATGTACATCTTCTTACAACGTTTCATGTATCTTACTCTATGCTTGCTTTATATTTCCTGCCATGATATGAACTGCATGAGATGTACTGTGCTCGCTCCCGTCCTGACTGGACCTGTTAAAATTTTACAGAGGATGATGAGGAACCCTGCACCCCTTACTTGGAGCTTGCCTAGATGACACTCGCGACCTGGACCCCTGGGGAGGTTCAGGCAGCTGCTCAGGATGATACCTGTATAGTGTAGATAGCTTAGACTATTTCTTTTCATGTTTAGCTGTTGTCATTGTTTCAGAGTTGTATATTATAGATTGTTGAGACTTGTATTTCATTTCTGTTGTACCTCAGTTGAGGATTTCCTTATCTATCTCATCGTACCATTTTCTATCTTTAGATTGTGATTGAGTTATACCTCTGTGTTGGCCTCCTTATGGAGAGTATTCATATTATGTTAGTTATAGTTCATGACCTAGAACAGCGTTCTACCGTCGACACTGCGGCGTAGGCTGGGCGCTGTTACGTACTCGTACCCTCACGGTGGTGCGGGTCGTGACACGTTTTTAGTGGTGGCCCATGCAGGTCGAGTTTATGTAGTGGTATTCGAGCTAGAGTATCACTACAGCCTGCAGTCGGATTAGGATTATTGTTGGAGGTACTCAATCACATTAGGAAAAACTCTTAATCAGATTTTTTTTTTTGTCTAAAATTGTTGCTTATTGACTTCCCTTTGAATATAACTGTCCTCCTTTGAATTTTTGCTTCATTCTCAGAAATTATTTCTTATTTTGATCTGTCTTCATGATGGTTATGAAGACATGATCTCATCGCTTCGGTTCGGGGGATACTATCGAGAGGCTGGCCACCTCTCGTCCTGTTCATCCAGGGCCTCGAGACCGCAGCTTCTGTTGTGCCGACTCAGGTTGGCGTTTCTGCTACATTGGAGGTGCACCTCTATCTGTACATAGATTTTCTTCCGTCATTTCTGATTTCCTTCAGCAGCGGTGATTCATGCAGCATCAGCAGCAGACCAGGGGACACTAGCAGGGCGAGCTATCGTCAGGACAGTCAAGGATGCACAGACATTGGAGATCTTGCTGCAAGTTCCATCCTTCTTAATTCTATTCCGGAATTGTCTTTTATAACTACCTTGAAATCCGATTCCATCTGTTCCTTGCTGATTGATTAATTTTGTCATGTTGTTTCTTTTGTTATGTTTGTTTTTTCTTCTGAAAAAATCATATGGGCTAGGTCACCTAAAACATGGAATCTAGAATCTTCGATGGCGTGTAGTTGGCATAGTGAGGACATGTAGTCGGATTTTGGATGTATTTTTCGGGTATGGGAATTTAAGGTTTTCGTCGTCGCATGCGGCAATGCGAAAATTTTAAATACCATGAACCTAAGGGTACGTACCTTATTCAAGGACTCTGTGATTATCGTAGCCTTGCTCACTAGCATGATGAAGATTCTGAGAATCATGGTTTGGACAGACGCATATGATTCTGACGGTATGTTTGAGACTTTGATTGTGGGGTGTATGACCTAGAAGGACTACTACCATTTTAAATTTCGAGGACGAAATTTTTATAAGGTGGGTAGGATTGTAACACCCAGTTTTCCACAAGAGGGTAATTTTGAAATTTTTGTAATTATAATTATTATTTAATGGTATTTATTTCATGTTATGATTTTTAGTGATTTTTTAATTATTTTTAAACTATTTAAATTCATGACTTATGATTTGGTGTCTTGCTAGTGTTCATTTCCAGACTGAGGGGTATTTTAGTCATTTTTGTAATTTTAAGAATTATTTGGGATTATTAATTATTATTTAAATTATTAGAATTTCTTGTAATTTATGGAAATTTTTAGGAATTATTTTAGAATTGTTTGGACTAGGTTGACTTTGACTAGTTTGACCCTTGTAGACCAACCTAGAAGCTAACCCTAGTTAGTATGGACTTGGTTAGGTATATGACCCTAGTCTAACCTAAGCTAATCTTTGGGTTGGTCATTAGACTCTAGTTAGCATTAGGATTTAGAAAGTCATAAGTCATGGCTTATGATTTAGAGCCTTTGGTTAATCATTTAACCCAAAGCCTTGTAGTTTGGCCCAAAGCCCAAGACAATTTCCAAAACCCTAGCCCTAGACTTAAGTGGCCAGCCACCATATCCTCCTTGGGAACACCACCCTATAAATACTCTCTTAGTTTAGGGTTGCCTCTTTCTTAGGAAAACTCAAGTCTAGAATGAAAGGTTTGTTCCTACATCATTTAATCCCTAGAACTCCATTCCATTTCCTTTTTCATTCAAATCTCTTCTATTAGGTTTTAATACACCTATTCTTGCTGTTATTGAAGTTTCATCTCAGTTTGTTGTGGATTTGTTGGATTGGGACATCAAGGAGAAAAGGTCTAGAGAAGGGGGTTTTTCTTGAAAGTTCAAGTATAGGTAACTTCCTCATTCCTTAATGAAATTTCGTTTTGTCTTCATCATTAGGAAGCCCTAGGGGTCCCCTAAGTGTATGCATTGGTGTCGTGTCAGGTTTCATGAGTTTCGTGTCCATTTGGACACGTATCAAGGATGTGGCCTAGGTGTTTGTCGAAATGCCCAAGAGGGGATTTCGATCTGGTTTTTGGAAGGTTTTTAAATAGAAAATTAGGTTTTGATATTGTTTATTGGATTTTGGTTGATTGAGGTAGTTTCTGTGTCGTGTCGTGTCGATATGGACACGTACACACACGGGTGCACGCGCGCGTGCACGAGCACTGTAGCTCCCCTGCTACCAACGTGCGCGTGCGGGCTTCCCAGGGCACATGGGCGCATGCCATTGGACGTGGAGCTTGGGGCAGTGTCTGACACTCCCCAAGTCTCGTGTCACGAGGTGGCGTGTCGGGTGCGTGCGGACACGCGCACTGGTCACGCATGGCTGTGCAGCCTGTGTGTTATTGTGTTGTGTGATGCTCTGTGAAATTATCTAGTTTGAAATATTTTAATCATGTTTTAAGTTGATAATTAGGATCCTAATATGTCTATTAATTTGTGATAGATTAGGATTGCATAGTAGTTTAGTACTTGGGATGGTTTTGGTTTCGAACTAGGCTGAAATGGTGTTCATTCACTGAAGGAGTTATCAGTGAGATGAATCACTGTTCAGGTAATGCCCCACTGATTTCTTGATTAATGTTAAGTGTTATTTTGAATTACCTAAACATGTGACAACTTGGTTTAGAGCTAACTCGTTTAGAGGGTTACAAGAATTAACTGTTTGGACTGGGTTCTTATTTCTGACACTAGGAGTATCAGTGCAATGCCCCACTGATTTTCCTGTCGAATTTTATTATATGAACCTAGCAGGTATTATTTGTGTAGGGATTTTGTATTGGGTTCATGTGAGGATATCAACTGGGTTTAAATTGTTAAGGAAGCTTTCAAGTCAGAGATCTTGGTATCAGTGAATATTCACTGTTTTGTCCCTGTCCGATTCCTTTTAATTGGTTGATAACTTGTAGTAAGTGATGTTTTAATCTACTACACTTTTAACCTCATGTTAGGACTGTTAGAATGTTTTAACCTGAGTTTCAAACCCTTGAACAAATTCCTTTCCCTTGCATTCATTGAATCACTTTCACTAATAAATTCCTAAGCTGTGATTTGGAATCATGTTAAGTCACTGATGTTCATGTTAAATCACCCATTTGTTCATGGTAACTGGAATGTTTCTCCTCTCTTTTAGCTGAATTTGATTATGACCAACTGTCCTGTACATTGATTCCTTGAATAGGAATGAACTGTTGAATGGAAACCTGAGACTTCTTAGTGGTTTCCTGTTGAATGGAAACCTGAGATTTTATTAGTGTTCTAATGTTATTATAGAGTTTGTGTTCCTTCCATAATCTGAGAATTGTGTGAAGACTGAGGCTGTTTCTTTCAGTTGTTTTTTCTGGTTTGTTCACTGAACTTTCCAATGAGTACACTGTTTCTCACAAGCTAACACACACAAGCTTTTCACACACCCTTGAATTCATGCATAAAACTGAACCTTAGTTTAGCTTTGATATTCAACCTGAGTTTATGATATGGTTGGACTGTCCTATAGGAATCTAGTTGTTGTTATAAACTAGTGTGTACACTGTCATGAATTGGGTTCCTAAGTTTCATGGAAAACCTGAGCACACATTGGCCTTGGGGGTTACCAACTGTTGGTGAATCACTAGCACTGTCATTGGTTGTCTAACCTGAGAACTGGGCTTGAGTGATCCTGAGAATGGGGGGGGGGGGACCTAAAACTGAGAATTTCTTCTTGGTCTTAAACCTGAGATTCAAGAAGTGTTGAAACTGAATTGAACTCAGTTTTAGGACCTTAATTTGGTTTCCTATTCACAAACAGTTAGGTAGACTAAACTTGGTTTAGATTTTTGAATTTCAAACCTGAGAATGTTTAGGTTTGAGGACTGTTTGTTAAATCTGAACCATGTATTTCCTCTTTACACACACCCACCTACACAACACACCATGTATCACACACCCTCATATGACTTTTTCACTCTCTAGTATCACCCACTCTATCCCACATGTTTTCTGAAATTTACTTCACTGTTCAACACACACACATGTTCCTCTTTTACACATCACTCCCACATTGCCTCCCTCACATACACACACACTTGCCTACCCAATAACACACCCACATACACAGTCTTTTGTCTCTCTCTCCCTCTATATGCATATGTATATTTCCTAGTCTTCTAAATGTAGGTTATGTATAGTATGTATACATATGTATGTAATGTATATGTATATAAATGTAATGTATTATGCCTAAATATCTAATGTATGCCTGTATACAATATGTGTATATATATATATATATATATATATATATATATATCAAGTTTTGAATGTAAATAGCTTGTGTTGGTTTTGTGGTATGTATACTTATTATAGGCTAGCATGGTTGGATATAAGTCTTGATAGACTATTATAGGCATGTTAGGTTTAGCAAGATTGCTAAACCTAGTTTAGGCTAACCTAGTCTTGTTGGACCTAGTTTGACTTCCAGAGTTGACCAAGTGTCGACTTTAGCCTAGTTTGACCTAGACAGCATGCAGATGTATTGTACATTTCATATCTCACCCTCTGTATACATCTTGACTTGTGTTGCTCTAACTAGGAGTCAGGTACCTCATCTCGGACAGTACATTTACTTCAGACATTCAGATACGAGGCGAGTACATTTTCTGATCGTTTCATACTTGTCACGATTTATATTCTCGCTCTAGATTACTTTTACTTGATGCTGTCACGTTATCATCACGGATTGGTACTATACGGATCTCTTCTTGGGATGTTATCCCCCTTAGCAGGCGCATCGGATACTTTATGACATATATTTCATGTACATCATGTATTCCTTGCTTCTGTGTTATTCATGTACACTCATGTTCTCTCATGTTCTTACATGTACGTTCATGTACTCTCATGTTCTTTCATGTACGCTCATGTTTGCCCATGTGTCTCTTGTATAACCAAAACATCATGTCCGTAACGTAACTTGAATAGATCCTTGTGTACTGATTGTGGGTAGGGGTGAGTATAAATGGTCATGTGATTTACCCATCATGTTCACTCTGTTACTTTTCATGTTTTATCATGTACAACACAGCCTTATTGGCTGATGTCCTACATGTTCACTCATGTACATCATGTTCAACCTAAGCCTATTACATGCCATCTCGTACTCTAAATCACTAGTCACTTACAGTTCTTACTTATCATGTATATATTTTCAGTTATCAAATATCTCTCCTGTTTTTATGTACATCTTCTTACAGCGTTTCATGTATCTTACTCTATTGCTTGCTTTATATTTCCTGCCATGATATGAACTGCATGAGATGTACTGTGCTCGCTCCCGTCCTGACTGGACCTGTTAAAAATTTTACAGAGGATGATGAGGAACCCTGCACCCCTTACTTGGAGCTTGCCTAGATGACACTCGCGACCTGGACTCCTGGGGAGGTTCAGGCAGCTGCTCAGGATGATACCTTGTATAGTGTAGATAGCTTAGACTGTTTCTTTTCATGTTTAGCTATTGTCATTGTTTCAGAGTTGTATATTGTAGAGATGTTGAGACTTGTATTTCATTTCTGTTGTACCTCAGTTGAGGATTTCCTTATCTATCTCATCGTACCATTTTCTATCTTTAGATGTTGAGACTTGTATATTGTAGAGATGTTGAGACTTGTATTTCATGTTTAGCTATTGTCATTGTTTCAGAGCAGCCGCAGCAGCAGTACAGCCTGCAGAGCCAACTTTGTGGCCAGCTTTTTCCCTCCACGTTCCATCGATCTTCGAACCAATTGTGCAGGTATACTCACAACCTATACGGCTTTGAATTCCTTCCAATAGTTTGTAGGATAAAGACCTAGGTTGCTCGATAAATCGATTCAAACATGGCGAAAAACATGTCCGTAAACAATTAGAAAACTGTTGCAGACCCCTGATTTGGAAGACGGATTGCGAACCGAGAGAAAGGAATTTCAGAAAACCATCTGAAGGAAGTTATAGACAACATATACCAGATTAAAACCTTTTTTATAGATCCTGATTTCATTGATTATACACGAAGTTATCTTATTTTAAAAATCCAGAAAAAAACTTAGTTTTTGTAAATTAAAAATTGAAAATTTTCCCGAAACGACGTGCATCCCGCCAATCCGGGCGACGTGGTCGGGCACCGTACGCATCGAAAGGCGCGTACGGATATTGCGGACGTGGGGCTTTGACGGAATTCAAATTGGTCGCGTGTGCGCGACGAATTTGATGCGTATCCGTCGAAATTCACCGTATCAGCCTCTGTGCAAATTTCTCAATTACTTTGTGCACGCTCATCAGATTAAGACGAAACTTGCACCAACTGGACCGTATAATTTTTCTGGTCCTGCATGCCAAGTTTGGTCCGATTTTGAGACAGTTGATCGAATCGCCGTTTTGCGGGTCCTACGGTTCGATTCAACGGGCGATTTTGTGCACAGCCCACCGGAATCCAAAATTGGACATACGGTTGGGTTCGTATCATCAAAACGAATTTGTAGACATGTAGTTTGACAACTTTAGAGACCGTTGACTCTGGCACATTTTTCGGTGCAAAGTGGGTCCAATGACGGATACCGTTTTGATCCGAAATTACCGTTTTGCCCCTGTATCTAGAATTGGACTTAAAGACAGGCAATCCTAGCTAATTTGATTATTCTAAGAACATTGGTAATGTCTATTTCAGCATCCGAAGACTGTTGTACGGGTTTTGACTATTGTGGCACACTGAGTGGTTCAGATTATCTGTTTCACCAGCACAGGACCACATGCGAGTACAGTTTATTGTCTGCATTTCGTTATTGATCTTCACTATATTTTATTGATTGGACATTGGTTATGTGATTTTTATATTATATTATAAATTGTTGAGTCGAGAATGCGAAAGTACCAAGGATGGTGATCCGACCGTAGACATTGTTTATTTTCATGTAGTAGACCTCGTAGACATTGTTTATTTTCATGCAGTAGACCTCGTAGACATTGTTTATTTTCATGCAGTAGATCTCGTAGACATTATTTATTTTTTGCAATTAGACCTCGTAGACATTGTTTAATTTCTGCAAGTAGACATCGTAGATATTGTTTAATTTCTGCAAGTAGACCTCGTAGATATTGTTTATTTTTCGTACAAGTAGACCTCATAGATCTCGCGGTGTAGTGTCCCAGACTGATCACATATCAAAGGTACTTCTAACAGTTGGAAAAGTATTTTTGTCTATTTATTTGCTACTGATTTTTCGTCTTTTCTGTTTATTTTCAAAAATATGCAACTGATGTCTAACCTCTGTTGTATAGTCATTTTCATTTGTTGAAATTGCATTCAGTGAATTGTGCTCGTTCCATTCCTGACTGGAAACCAATATTTTTCAGGTTAGTCATGGATTCACTTAGCATGGGGAGTTCGGGTGTACATGCAGACGAAAAGCCTAGAGACTAGCTAGATAGATGAGTTGCAGTCATTCCAATATTTGTACGAGTTTATATTTTCTGCAAATGTAAAACTTGTGATATTGTAAGTTAAATTAGTTTTGTGAATGAGCATTGTTTTATTTATTTTGATCATCATGGCCGTGACAGCGTTCTACGCCGACTCTGCGGCGTAGGCTGGCTTGGACACGTCTCGTATCCGAAAAAAATGGGTGCGGGTCGTGACAAGAAGTCAATCAGAAATCAAATCTCAATCTAGAATTCAATCGAGAAAATCAGTACATGAGTGCGCTACTACGAGCCACTAAATCGAGCTAGACATATACAGTAATCTGGAGTGCACCATGCCAGGCCACTATCTATAATCTGGACATAGAACAATACATGAACATAAGCATGTGTCATGTATATAGGATGTACAATCATTCTCTAACTATCCAAGGTCATCTAATCATGTTAAGAGTCCATTACAATTGAGAAAATATCAAAAACGGACAAAAACGGACAAAAACGGGCAAAAACAGCCTAAAACGGCATACCGGCGGTGTACGGCGGCATACCAGCGGTATTCCGGCCTAAAGACAGAAAGTTTCTGGTGCGAAATCGGCATACCGTCGGTATACCATTTTTTCAAACAGCAACAAAATCCAGATTTTTGCCAAAACTTGTTTCGGCCAAAAACTTCATTTTAAATCAAAATTCGGATTTTCAAAAGTCAAAATTGAATAGAATTGAATTTTCTACAACATAGAAGTATTGGTTTTCATAAATTAAAACATTTGATAGATCAATACCTCAAAATACTCGAAAATTATACTAGAAACTCAGATCTACGCAATACCGTCGATCAAAACCAAAAGTGCTATATACTAAACATGTTAACAATTTAAAGAAGCATATTATAGGCCAATAAAAATTTAGTTTCTATGGAAAATAAAAATAAAGTATGGTCATATCACTTTGAGCAAGATGTACTTGCCTAGGTTTTAGCAACCGAGCCTAATCTTCTACTCCACCACCAAGAGGGGTTCCGAAACCACACTCTAGGCCTCAAGGCAAGCCTTCCTAAGCTTGAGGAAGAGAGAAGAGAGTGAAGGGGAAATGGTGAAGGAAAGAAAAGAGAGAGGAGAGAGAAACTCATAGGATATATATAGAAGGGGTGAATTAATCGTGACCGCTGGATCGTGATCCATGTCACATTCTAGATCAATCCTAGCCATTGAAAGAAAACTAATTATCCATTGGATAATGGAATGCATCTATACTATTCACGAAAATATCTAAACACTATTCATCAAAATATCCAAAATACTATTCATGAAAATATCGAAAACACTATTCACAAAAATATCTGAAATCGAAAATATCTAAAATGTGGAAAATATGTCCGAGCGGTATGCCGTCGGTATACTCCGGTACACCGTCGGTATACCGGCCAAGGAGAAAATCTATAATTTGGAAAAATTTTAAAACATTTCGAATACCGAGAAAATACGAAATACAATACAAAATACGTATCCGTATATAAATATCGATACTGTGAGACGAGTCTCACAACAAGGTGGCATATTATGAAAAGATATATCCTTATAGTTCTCCTTCTGAGAACAGGAAACATTGTGCTGTCAGGATCAAGTTTCTAGCCCAATCAGGATAACATTGTGTGTATAGACAAAGAGTGATATGGTGCGGGGTGTATGTGTGTGTGTGTTTCAGTCAAATGTGTGTTTGTGTTAAGGGTGTGACAGTGAGAGTGAAAGAGTGAGAGGGTGTGTGTGTGTCCTAGTCAAATGTGTGTATGTGTTAAGGGGGGTGTGTGTACAGGCGAGAGCCTCAAGTTATAGGTTCAGTTATTCTCAGTTTTATGGCATATAAGGGTGTAACAGTACATATTATCATGCATTCAAGAAGGAAAAGAAAAAATGGAATGGGAGTGAACACAGGGACTGTGTTCTCAGGATAATACACCCTCAGGAGGTTGATCCGCTGGTACATCCATGTACGATCAACGAAGTAACGATCCATTTCATTTGGATGTGAAAATCTGTATCGTAAGACAAACTAAACATAATTAGTTCGATACTCAACGAAATAGTCCGATACCGATACCGATACTCAACAAAATAGTCTGATACTGATACCGATACAGATTGGTGGGGGACGAGCCATAATCCGCGGATTTGGTTTTGGTTTCGGTTTCGAACATACTAAATTTTAAAAAATTCGGTTCGATTTCGGTTTTGAATATACTAAATTCGGTTCGGTTTCGGTTTTCAATATACTAAATTTACTTATTCGGTTTCGGTTTTGAATATACTAAATTCGGTTCGATTTTGGTTTTGATTATACAAAATTCGGTTAGATTTCGGTCCAAAGTTAATAATACTCCTCGGTATATATATATAGATATATATATATATATATATATATATATATAT
>JANAVB010041894.1:0-115774 GCA_029216955.1 Iris pallida
CAAAAGCCTCCTTAGAAAGCCCCCTAAAAACCCCCTCACTATAATCCGTAATATTAATATTAATATTTTTTATTTTTATATTAATGTTAATGTTAATGTTAATTTAATGTTAATATTAATGTTAATGTAAATATTAATTTTAATGTTAAATTTAATGTTAATTTTAGTATTTAATGTTAATATTAACATTAATATTAACATTAAATTACGAATTAGAGTGAGGGGGTTTTTAGAAAATTTTCTAAGGGAGGCTTTTGATCCGCTTCATATATATATATATATATATATATATATATATATATATTGGAAAAGGTGATTATATTCCAAATGAGCATATTACATTAGCCAGGCGGGGTATTGCCCCTTGGCCTCATCATACACGCCACATCATGTTCATATTGTACATAATGCCTCTAGTAGAAATATGAGTTTGCTCGAATATGCGAGCTTTCTCTCCTCCATATGTGCCAAACCGCCGCCGCAAGTCTGATTCTGGCCTCGGTGTACCACTCCAGCCCACTACTTTTGCCTGTAGATATGCAATCCAGCACCTCCTCAGTTCCGACCCGTTCTTCTAAGTCGATCTGTAATCTTCTCTCTTGTTCCTTCGAGATACCTCGTGAGATCTCGCATTTGAAGAACAAGTGGTTTGTAGTCTCCTCTTCCTGCCAGCATAGAATGCAGTGCACGGTGCTGACTTGTACCCCCAGTCTTTTTAATCTGTCGATGGTGAGAAGCCTCCCTTTGAGGAGTTTGTATAGGCACAATTGCATTTTCCGTGCACTTCTTTGCACCAAACGACTTTTACAGCTTCCTACTCATCATGTATCTCCCTGGCTTGATTATAAGCTAATTTGGATACGAATTCTCCTGTGGTTGATCCTTCCCATGTCCACATATCTTCCGAAAGGAGAGGATTAATTTTCTTCTGTTGGATGATAGAAGAGTACACATTTGCATGTCTGTATTCCGAAGTTTGCCACATCCCTTGGTCAATGATTCTAGCCACCTTGATACCTCTGTGTGCCTCTTGAGCGACGTGTTCGCCTACCCAACTTAGAAGGCCTTTATGTTGTAGCCAAGGATCTAGCCAGAGGTCCGTGCCTTGGACATCCTTAATAACCCTTTCCAGCCGCATACTCACAGCCGCCCTATGTTTCAACACATGCTTGAAAGAGACAGATTTATTGTTGTTGTTGTGGTACGCCCAGAAGTTCTCTCCTCTCAAGTATCTGTTCTGCATCCACGTAGCCCATAAGGAGTCACCCTGAATAAATCTCCATACTAACTTCCAACCTGCTACCGTCCGCATAGTCCGCATAGACCGAAGACCTACTCCACCCTCCTTCCTTGGCCGACATAGCTTCTGCCAAGCAATCGTGTGGATACCCCCCTCCATATGAATTCCGCACACATCCTCTCCAGCTTGTTGATGAGAGACGAGGGGAGCATGATCGACTGTAGCCAGAAGCTGGTCATAGAGAGGATGACCGAGCGAACCAGTTCTATTTTGCCTCCAAATGAAAGGTTTTTTGCCTGCCAACCCTCCATTCTTTTTTGAGCAAACTCCACCATGCTATTACAATCCGAAGCTGTCGCATAGTTCACCGACAGTGGAATGCCTAGATATTTCACCGGTAGCTCCCCTCTATTGTTCCCCAGGATAGCCGTCCGCTCCTCCTTCTTCGAATATCGACTACTAAAGTATACTGTACTCTTTTCTTTGTTGAGTTTAAGACCCATCGACCTGCCAAACTCTTCGATGATCTTTGATAAGGAGTTCATCCCGGACACAGTGGACCTCATGAAGACTAACAGGTCATCCGCGTATATGAGATGCGTCACATGGGGCTGCACCTGTCTGAAGAGTGGAATAATTTCCCTCCGACTAACCGCAAGATCCATTAAGCATGTGAAATATTCCATGACTATAGTGAATAAATAGGGAGAGAGGGGGCAACCTTGTCTGAGCCCTCGGTTGCTACTGAAAAACCCATGTGGCTGTCCTTTCACTAGGACAGAGAAGGATGCCGTCGTGATGCATTCCCGTATACATGCATTCCAGGATTTGTCAAAACCCATGGCTGAGAGCAACTGGCAGAGGAATTCCCTGTTTACTGTATCATAAGCCTTCCTGAGATCTAACTTGATGCATGCCCTGTCTGCTCCAGGCCTGTTGAACTCTCTTACAAGTTCATGCCCCAGCAAGCTGTGTTCCGCTATCACTACAAGAAAATTTGCTTATAGTTACGACGAAGATCAGTCACTAATATATATTAATAGTGACTGAATTTCGTCAAAAATGATATTAGTGACGGACTAAACACATGAGTAACGGAGTTAGTGTCAGTCACTACTACAAGCGACACTAATACTACTAGTGACGGATGAATTCCTAAATCTGTCACTATAATTGAACATGCCACGTAGATAAGTATTTATCTTTCAATATAAAAAATAAGCTTAATTGCACTTTGCTACCCTCAACTATTCCGCTTTTTCAACTTGATACCTTAAACTTTTTTTTGTAACAAGTTGATACATCAACTATTATTTTTTTTCAACTTGATACCTAATTTTTCAAAAAATCCCAAAATGCCCTTATCCCTTCCCTCTTCCCTTCTCCCCCCCCCTCTCCCACTCCGGCCGCCCCCACCCTCCCGCTCTGCCTCCCCTCCGGCCACCCCGCTTTCCCACGTCCGGCCAATCCCCCCTCCCGCTTCCGGCGCCACCGCCGCGGCGGCGGCTGCGGCTGCTGCGGAAATTAGGAAGTATAAGCCAATAAAATGCCTTGAAAGATTTTTTTAAAAAGGAGAATGATACCCCAAAAAACCCCACCAATTAAATTAACTAGAAATAAAAAATTGAAGCTCACCCAGAATGAAATTCCTCCAAATATACAATCTTTTCAAAAAAAAAAGAATTACTAGTCCATAAAATGCCAATTTTTTTGGGACATGAGGTCTAAACACTAAAATTAACAGAAAATCAGCTACGAAAATCCAAAACTCTAGCACGCCCATGATGTAGTTCCTCTAAAGCAGTAATCTTTCCAAGAAACTACGACATTACAGCTCAACAAATTGCCTAAGAAAATTCAAAAAATATGGGGAAAATGAGATTTTTCAAACCTTTACAATCAGATCAGGAGACTAGAGCCCTAAACATCCAATCTTGACCATAAAAATAGAACACACCGAGATCTTCAGAGGAAGAAGAAAGGAGAGGGATGGATCATGGATGGGGGGAGTCGTTGGAGAATATTAATGGGATTCCTTATATCGAAGGTTCGTGGAATAAACCCTAACCCTAAAATTATAGGCTGCTGCTGCTGCGGCGGCTGTTGCTGTCGCGGCGGCCGACGGCGGTGGGGGTAGGGGGTTGGTCGGACGCGGGAGAGGGGGGTGGCCGGAGGGGAGGCGGAGCGGGAGGGAGGGGGTAGCCGGAGTGGGGGAGGGGGTAGGGTTTGGGGGAGGGAGGGTAATTTTAAGGTTTGAGCAGGGGTATTTTCGTCCCAAAAATCTTTTGGGTATCAACTTGTTACAAAAAAAAGTTTAGGGTATCAAGTTGAAAAAGCGGAATAGTTGAGGGTAGCAAAGTACAATTAAGCCTAAAAAATATTTAATATTTATTACTAACTAATTAGTCAGTCACTATTGTTGGGTCATTAATAATTATTACTTACAAATAAGTCAGTCACTATTGTTTAGTCATTAATAAAATTATTACTAACTAATATGTCAGTCACTAATGTTTGGTCATTAATAATTATTACTAATAATAAATCAACCATTATTTTTGGTCATTAATAAAATTATCACTAATTAATAGGTCAGTCATTAATGTTGGGTCATTAATAAAATTACAAATTTTTTGAACCACGTTCCTAATTGTTTGATATGTCATTAATAATAATATTAAATCATTCATTACTACTTGATCCATAAGTAGAAGCTAATTTCATTCCACCATATTCTGCTGAAATCACAATTTCTTCATCCAAGATAGTATAAGCGGACTCTTACTAAAAAATTGAAACCAAAAATAATATATTCATCAGATTAGAAAAACAACTCAAAAATAAAATATACTCCAAAACAAAGTTAAGTCTGCTATTAACAAAAAAAATACATTGTACATCAACACAAATTGATCTTCTAAATTTTAATGATGAAACATGATAAAGCACTCGATTTTGCGTCACACCAAGTCCCTGACCACGTACTCGATTTTGAATCTCATGTCCCATTGCTTGGACATATGCTCTTTGTCGCAATTCCAACATCTCATGTCACTAAAAAGATGTAGTCACATTCCTACGCAAATAAAATTAGAAAATTGTAGAAACAAACAATTAAAGAATAAAAAATTTGCGTAAATAGGGAAAGAAAATTATGGTTAGGTTTTAAAATTTACTTGAGCCGGTGGAATTTCTCCATAGAGCCGATGTGACTTCCTTCCTGGACGAAAAGCGGTGGAAAAGGGTTGAACTCCACTAACCTAGAGTGGTCGAAGAGAATTGAACTCCGCTGACCTCTATAGATGAGCACCTTTAAAACAAAACAAAAAATTATTAGAGAAGGGGAAGATGAGTAAATAACGGAAGAGATGAGAGAATTACAAGGAGAAGAAAATCTTCATGACCTAAAGAAGGATGGGAGGAGGAGGAGAGGAAGAGAAAATTTTAGAAAAGTAAATATTTAGAGGAGGAGAGAATCATAAACAATTTATGACCAAATATTTTGTAGAGGAAAAAATGATGGCACATGTTAGAAAAAAGCGGCGTCCAATTTTCAATCCCGCTAATTCGGTCCCATAAATATTTAAAACTATTAGATTATTTTTCTTATTAAATTTATTATTTAATATTAAACTATTTTTTATTAGTGACTGATTTAAAAGTCCTAATATTTTTCATGAAACACATTTAAAATTTTCACGTCTATCTTCTCATTTAATAATTAAATAAAGTTTAGTGACTGCATAGTCCGTCACCATTAAATTTCTATTCCGTCAGAAATAGTATTACTAACGTTTTCCTTAATCCGACACAATTAATCTTTTAATAGTGACTGAATATTCATTCCGTCACTGACTTCCTTCACTATAAGCAAAAAAATTTGTAGTGTATGGATCGCCCTTTGAAGGGGGCTTGATTTTTAGAAATTAGTTGCTGCATCACCTTCTCCATCCTTCTGCACATGAGGTGCGTAATTATCTTGTAAAGATAATTACAACACGCTATTGGCCTGAAATCCTCCAGTGATGTGGCACCCTCCTTTTTTGGAATGAGCGTCAGGAATGTGTGATTAAGCTCCCGCAGTAGTCGGCCATGTGTGAAGAAATCATTTATCATCTCAGTTATCGGCTCCTTCAAAGATGCCCAGTGAAGCTTATAAAACTTGCTTCCGAATCCGTCCGGGCCCGGAGACTTGTTCGGATCCGCCTTGTTGATAATATCGTGCACTTCCTCTTCAGTCACTGGGGCCACCATAACCATGTTACTGGCGTCCGTGACGATTCTTTTGCACACTACCTCAGGGAAAATAGTTAGATAATCAGATTGATTATACAAGGAGGAGTAGAACCTGACTGCCGTAGAAGCGATGTCCATCTGGCTACTGATGTCCTCGCCATTAGCTCCTATGAGTTTGTGGATGGTGTTACGTGCATGTCGTGCCCGGACGACGTCATAGAAGAATTTTGTACAGCTATCCCCCTCCTTCAACCATGTGCATTTGGCACGCTGCGCCATTTGAATTGTTTTCGCGAATCGGAGACCACCCACTTCCCGAACTAATACGCGTTCACGTCACTACAACAAAAAATCCTTTTAATGACGGCTAAAAAGCATCATTAATGACGAACCATGACGCTTTTTTTTTCCACAGCAATCGTTATGAAAACGGGTGTTATAAATGTTTTTTAAAAGCGTCATAAAATAACCGTCATGAATAGTTTCTATAAAAGCGTTATGAATAGTTAATATATAGTGCACAATTCAGAACAATTTTAAAACGTCATGAATAGATAATATGTATAGGCTCAATGCAGCACATTTATAACACTTTATACTATTCAAATTAGCATATTTATAATGCTCTATACTGCACAGTATATATTACATTCCAAAAACTTAACATTATATATCACCATCTTTATTACATTTCTCAAAGAGTACATATCAACATATTCATTACATTGAATATCCAAATACATACATACATACACACACACACACACACACACACATATATATATATATATATATATATATATATATATATATATATATATATATATATATATATATATATATATATATTTACAACAGTAAAACACACAGTAGTGGTTCCCTCACAATTGAAAACAAAGTACAAAAAAATGCTAAGGTGTAGAAATAAGCCTAAATTGAATACATAATCAAAAGTCTCCATCCAACCTCTTTCTCCAATTCTGGTAGTGCCTTCTTGAGTTTGCTGATAGTATCGGCCGGTAGTGCTTTGAGGCCTCTAGCCATTCTTCCTGCCATAATGTTGAACACATAGGATGAAATCAAGAAATTTTAAATATTATTAAACTATGAAAAGTAGTGAAACAAAAAAAAGTGTAATTCCTGAAAACACCATAAACAAAACATGCATCGCTTTTTAAATAGAGACACCAGGTTAAAGTATCCTTGTTTTTTAGCTTTCATCTTCCTGATCAAGTCAATTCCAGCGAAATGTAAATAACTCAGAAGAAGATAATATCCTTCAATGAAATTCCATAGACTTTTAAGTTAAAAAACATAATACCAGGCAAGCATTAGTATCCTGACATCTGTATGATCCGCTTCCACGTCAGAACAGAAAGACTCAATACATTCAGGGCTGTTCAAATGGACAACAAAGACAGGAGTATTAGCATGTTTGTTTCCGGTGATACAGAAAATATAATAAGAAGTGCAAATCAGTTTGACAAATAAGAGTCCAGAAAAGATTGCAATTTTTTGTTTTGTGCAAAAATAAAATAAGAAGTGGAGGATATATGAGGAAAACTATATAATACCTTGATTGCAATAAGTGCACACAAGTTGCTATTAATTAAATCATGAAAACAAGCTTCTAAGTGATCTTTCAGTGTAGAAAAAGACAGAGAAAGCCAATGTTACTAGGTAAGAACAGCTTATTGACAAATTAATAACATAAATTAACACCATGAAGAGGAAAATCATACCAGGTCCTTAACAAACTGAATTTGAAGGTTCATCGTTAACTTTCCCAATAGCTTCAAGTATTGAGTAGTAGATAATGAGATCATACTCATTAGTGACTGACTTATATCCAAAAAACAAACCTAAAAGTACCAAAAGATGTTTAACTTCTTCAAGCTCGATCTTCTAACAATAACTCAGATGTCAATTTTTTTTAAAATAACATGATAATATGAAAACTAGGATAAGGCTAATTGTTTTAACAAATGCTCCAACTAGGATAAGGCTAATTGTTTAATTCTTTCGACATTGCAAGAGATTGTACTAAAGTATTTACCGTTTATTCCATCTCCCCAAGATAATTTCGCTCGATCAAGATCTGACCAACAACACACGAATCGAACGTATACCTGTCCTGAGGTACTCTGGGGGCGTGAATGCCAAATTAGTACTATAGCTCTTCCCATCCCTGCTATTCTTCATGAGGCCAAAACACGACAGCCTCGGATTGCCATCCTAACAAGTGTACAAGATTAAGAACAAAATTTGCATAGGATTATACATCAATACCATTGCAAGAACAAATAAATACATCCTCACCTTATCGAAAAGTACTCTGTATGCGTTGAGATCGTGATACAGTGCACGACCGTTGTTAGCGCAGTACTCCAGCGCCTGGGCCAGGTAGAGCGCCACCCTTATCCTCATCGCCCAGCTCATCGGCTGTGCCCCTGCCAAGAAAAAAAGGAACTCCACCCCCATCAGTCCACCACAACTAATCAAATCAAGAACAATTTGTTTGTAGTACCCAAACATCCACACTCACAGTGGAAGAGGTGCTTCGACAGGGTCTCGTACGGCATGAACTCCGCGACGAGGAGCCTCTCGTCCCTCTCGCAGCAGCAGCCGATCAGGTTGGCCAGCCGCTCGCTTCGGAGCAGGCCCACCGATCTAGCCTCCTCCTGCAACAGTAACAAATCGACGGTCAGTCAAGAATCAAGATCAAGCGGGGGGAACGAGCGGCCGGGACCGAAGAACGGGGGAGCCGACCAGGAACTGGCGGGGGTCGGGCCAGGCGTTGCGGTTGAAGCGCTTGACGGCGACGATGCGGCCGGAGTCGAGGAGCTGGCCGCGGTAGACGACGTTGGGGGCCTTCTCGCCATGCTCGGAGACGATGCAGTCCGGTGAGAAGCCGTCGGTGGCGGCCCGCAGCTCGTCGAGGCTGAACTCGGAGAACGCCGGCGGGGCGTTGGGGTCGATCCTTCCGCCGCTGCTCTCTGTTGCAGATGTCAACCACAAAAAATAAATAAGAGGAAGTCGGAGCGGAGCTCCGTCAATTAAAAATAAAATAAAATAAAATAATAAGCGGACCGAGATCGCGATCCTCCGGCTCGAGGACGGAGGACTTGAAGCTTCCCAAGCAAACAATTCCGCTAAAGAAACAAACTTTCCATAACGAAAGTCCTAAAGTTATAAGAAAAAACAATCACCAACTACACCAGTTCCGAAATCAATCCACTGCAATTCCCAATATTCTCAACATAATCAACTAAACTTACTATTTTTACATCAAAATCAAGAAGCAGGAACATATACCAAAATCAAATCTTTCTCCCAAAAAAAACAAGGAAGTTTTGGTTTTCTTTTTTACCAGGGCGTGGAAGAGGAGGATGACGAAGAGGCCGGTGGCGGAGGCGAGGCCCCCGAAGCCCTCCTCCGACTCCACTTCCTGTTCTCGACCGAGCGTCGTCCCGCTCATCGTGAGCACCGACCTCCCCGATCTTCTGAACCCGAAGCCACAACGCCTGGACGACCTCGACCCATCACATCGTTCCCGCCGCCGCCGCTTCCGTCGACGAGCGAAGGGTTGGGAGCTTAGGGCTTAGGGTTCGTGGAAGGAGAGGTTGGGGGCTTAGGGCTTAGAGTGAGACCTAGAGCTAGGGTTTAGAGTGAGACCTAGAGTTAGGGTTTGTGGGAGATTGAAAGGAGGAGATGGAAAATTTTAGGGTTTGGGGAGAGGAGGGAAGAGGGGGAAGAAGGAGAGCAAGGAGAATGAGAGTTCTTCCGAGTAAAATCGGAGGGGGGATGGAATATATTACAAAAAGTTTATTACAAGTTTGTCACCGCTCTAAACTATTAATAACGCTTTGTTTTATAAACGTTATAAAAAGCCCAGAATTAGCCCAAACCGTCATAGAAAAAAGTATTTTTTTCAACTTGATAACGCTTATGTATCAGCCGTCATTAAAACTCCTTGTCGAGCGTCATTAATAGGTCTTTTTGTTGTAGTGCGTTCAACAAGGGTCTGGTTGAGCACCTCCACTTGTAACCGCTGTTGTACTTCATGAAGTTATTGGCCTGCTTTTTCTGCCAATGTCGGCTGTGGAGTCGCCTTCCGCCATGCGTGCAGAGCCGCTTTAACCCGCTTGAGTCCCTGTACCAACCAGAACTGGATATTCCCAATACCTTGCTGGCCAAGCGCGGCTCAGACCGTGTCCGAATAACCCTCCTGGAAACACCAGACGTTGTTATATCGGAACGGAGTTTTGGTTCGCCTCGTGTCAGGGAGAAATCTAATCTTCAACGGACAGTGATAACTGGTCCCGACGTTGAGTCCTTCCGAAGCTACCTGTGGAAAACAATCAAACCAAAGATTATTACCCAAGGCTTGATCGAGTTGGCATGCCACCCACTTGGTAGTCGATTTATTGTTCCACGTCCACGTGTGCCCTGTTCGCTCTAGGCACCGTAAACTTGATCGCAGCACACATCCCTGGAAGTCTTGCATGGTTTGGTCGGGGACTCTCCTGCCGCCAACCTCTCGTGCGGGGAAAGTGCATCATTGAAGTCTCTGATCACCAACAAGGCCAACCTCTGTGTCTCGGCCAGCTTGCTAATGGCAGTTATGTCTTTCCACATATGTCGTCGCAATAGACGATCGTTGTGCCTATACGCAATGCTAAGAAGAAACTTCAACCCGCCTTTGTTGGTAAGATGCACTGCGATCACTTGCTCAGACATCCAGACCACCTTGCCGTCCCAATTACTCTTGTCCCAACTTAGCCAAATCCGCGCCATACTGCATAGGTGTAGATTGTTCACCTGCATCCAATTTGAAGGCGTTCTCCTATTAAGCATACAGTCTGACTTGATCTTGGTTTCTAGCAATGCGGAGATCGAGCAATGTCCCCTCCTTAGTGTCTCAGTAATCTCCTTCCACCTGCTAATCGAACACGCGCCCCGGATATTCCATACAATCAGAGACATTTATCAATTGACGTCTCCCCTTGATGACTAAGGCCCTGACCTTCGGGGGGAGGTCGAGTAGCCGTGTTCACATCCACTTTTGCTCTATATGGTACTTCGTCGGTAGCTTGGCATAATAGCGCCTTCCAGGCCAGGTTATCCTGGGCAAGTCCGTCCTCTTCCATCGAAGCTAGATGCATGAATCTGTTGATGTCATCCCGCGTCTCCCCCGCGTGTCTCTTGCGACTCGCCTGGCCTTGTTTGCTGCCCATTGAACGAGCTTGTTCTTTGAAGCTCCTGACACTAGCTGCTGTTCTTTTTTCTAGCCTTGAAGAGGCTGGGATAGATGGTAAGTCTCCCTCCCCTACGCAAAAAACACATAGTGCTAATTCCCCATATGAGTTACCTGTCTCGCGTTGTTCTCCTCCTTGCGTAGCTGTAATGCCCGCGGTTCGTATTACGTATTTTGGTATATGTGTACGTATTTTGACTCATATTGCATATCTTATTGCATGGTTATTTTGGCATTTCATTTGCTTGGTTCGGGTTGGTTTGCTTGGTTCGGTTTTGCATATGGACCAACCCCGCCTACCATCGCTCTTTTTCTTTATTAGCCGCCAACCCCTCTCTCTCTCTCTCCTCGTTTGCTTCTTCTTCATTACTTCTTCTTCCTCCATTAAACTCTTTCCACCTGCCAGAGAGGCTTAGGCAAGTGCATCTTGCTTCATGGAGGAACTCAAGTTTTGTTGTTCCATTTTCTTCCTCACAAGATTCTAAGACACTTTAGTACTTAGCATTTTCAATTTTCATGGCTCATTTCATGTAGATCTAAACTTGTTACAATTTAAATTTTTGGGTTTTGATCTATCCAACCCTGTTATTTTCAAGTTTTGATGGTTCCATGTTGTAGAGAATTTCTTTCTGTCCCATTTTGACCTATGGAAGTCTGGATTCTGACCCTAAATGAAGGTTTAGGGGAGCTTAGAAGCCATGGATCTTCATGGTTCTTCTTCTCGGAAAAGTGGAGAAGAAGAACAGAACTTAGTCGCATGAGCTTAGCCGCATGAACTTGGCCGCATGAACTTGATTTCCCAGCCGCATGGCCTTTGCCGCATATGCATGTTTTCCCTTAGCCGTATGAACCTAATTCCCTGAGCCGCATGAGCTTTTTCCCCCGAGCCGCATATGCCCGTTCTCCCGAGCCGCATGAGTCTTTTCACCCGAGCCGCATGAGTCTTTTCACCCGAGCCGCATGAGTCTTTTCTTCCGAGCCGCATGAGCCCTTTCACCCGAGCCACATATGCCCGTTATCCCCTGACCGCATGAGCCCTTTCACCCGAGCCGTATATGCCCGTTCTCCCCTGACCGCATGCGTCCTTTTTCTCCGAGCCGCATGAGCCCTTTCTCCACGAGCCGCATGCGCCCGTTCTCCTCTGGCCGCATGCGCCCGTTCTCCCCGAGCCGCACGAGTCCTTAACCCCTGGCCCCTCTCATGCGCCCTTTTCCCCCCCGGCCGCGTGAGCCTGCTCCCCCTCCCGAGCCGCATGAGCCCGTCTTGCTTAGCCGCATGGCTCTTTCCATAGCCGTGCACTCCTTTTACCATGTTGAGCTGTTACATTTATGCTTTTGTCTCAAGACTCTCTGTGTAACTTGGGTCCCTTGATAATATGTTTGTACCATGTAAATTCTGCACATGTTCCCTGAACACGATTGTGACCCGTCGCGGTACACTCTTGACATGATAATTCTTGATGGTGGTCCGTCGTGACGCACCCTTGACATGATAAGTAATCTTGATAAGTAAACCTGACATGATATATCTCGATATGCTGTTGCGATGGCTAGCATGACATGACAAGAATGATTGACCTGGACACCTTGGACGATTGTGTTTGTACAAATGAACCAGTATTGTCTTGCATCATGTCTAGGGCAGGGACCCCTGAGTACCACGGTCAGGGGTACCTACTGAAATTGACTAAGGCTAATAACTAGAATAATCCAGTAGTCATGAAGAGATTTCCCAGCTACAGGTAATCTCGTTATCTGGACGCGCCAGTAGATTTATAGCCTGCCGACGAGTAGGGCACATTACCAGCACACTGTCATATGTTGCACCCTTCATGAACAAGATACTCGACCTGGATAACCTGGATGGTCTGCAGGGCTTGTGGCTGTTGGAATATCTCATTGCATCTTGCTAGTAACTAGGCCTGTGATAACCCTAGTTAGTTAAAGTATCAAGCCGTACTTATTGCTTGACCATGATTGATTGGATGGAGTCTAACCCAGTCTAGTCTTGTTATGATCATGTACAAGATCGTAACATGACCTGATTGCTTGTGCTTTACTTTATCGATAAATGGTGGGAAACCAAGTTCCGTTCAGACGAAGGGTTACAACCCCGGTCCTTGTTTGGTTTAAGGGTTGTAACTTGGTTATCTGAATAGTTCTATGGTTATCTTATCGTATATCATCATGATTTTCCATATCTCCAGTCCTTTATTATATGTTATTATGTTTTATGCTAATTGCTGATTTTAGTTCTTAAGTGTAGCCTCCTTTGTGGCACTTGCTCTTTCTGGGGTCTGACCCAGCTGGTATTGTATGGCCAGATACCGGAGCAGTTCCAGAGGATCTACCGACCTTCCAGCCAGATGGTGACCACCAGGCGTATCCAAGGCAACGAGTGGGTTTCCCTTTTGTTCTCCCACTTTATTGTAAAAAATTCTTTTGAGACGTTTAGCCGACGAGCACGTGTTAGCTCGATTGCATTTACTTACTGTCTGCCTACGGGCTGTAACATGATTGACGAATCCTAGGGTTGATCATGTATGACTGAAACTCTTCACATTTTGTATGACTAGCTTCATGATTATCCAAATATGTAATGTTTGGGACGCCTTACTATTGTATATTTGATGCTCTAACATCTTGTAATTGCTTTTACTTGCTTGAGATTGAGACAATAGGCTTGTTCATGACCATAAGAGACTGATGGCTTATAGTTAAACCCTCATGTATCTAGACAGCCGTGACCGTATAGCGAGGTGGATTCTATTTCAATATACGTAGCTGGCTATGTATGCCCCTGCTCTCTAGTATTCTTGTTCTGGGGCGTTACAGTAGCTCCCTGCACTCCACCGTTCCCTTCAATCCGTTGCATCAGTTGCTTATTCGTTGCTGCCACTTGGTTGGCCATAGACGGGCATGCCTTTGCCACCATTTGTATTAATGGCCTATTAATGACCCCCGCCCCCTTGGTAGAGTGCTGCTGTTTGTGGCCACATTCATTAGTTCGAGGCCTACCGCTACGCTCTGGCTCATAGTTGGTTGTTCGTTGCAACTCTCTATTTCCCACCGTTGGTCTTCTTCTCCTCCCTCCCTGTCAACTCCCATCATGTCCTCCGCTGTGTATGGTTCTGATACGTCTTCGATGTTTTCTTCTTCAATTGGGTAGTTGCAGTGTTGTCTAAGGTGGCCAAAACATTTGCAGCGTCGACACGAAGGGAGTACCCACTCGTACTCTACATTTTGCGTGCATACCGTACCCGATGGGAGTTCGTATAAGAGGTGGCGTGGTAGCTCCTTCTTGGCCTCTATCTCCACGAAGATCCTTGCGTACTGTAGTCTGGATCTTGCCATCGTGGCTTCGTCTCCTTTGATTGGTTTGCCGACAAGGCTGGCAATCTTCATTAGCATGCTTGGACTCCAATATGCTATGGGGGAACCCAGGTAGCCGGATCCAGACGGGTATTGTGTGCAGCAATTCTCTCTCGCATGGGACGTCCGGGTGCCACTCCTTTAGGACAATAAGTCTGCCGTCGAAGGTCCATGGACCGCCTAGTATGATGCGGTCCATGTCCTCCTTCAAGCCAAACTTGACGATGAAGAAACCGTCCTCCCTCGCAAAGAACTCCATAGTTCCTTTCGGCCGCCAAACCCGAGCCGCGTAACCACGGATATGCCCGTAGAATGGCTTATCGCCCATGACGTATAGCACAATGGTGTTTTTCCAGTATTCCACCGTTTCTGATATCTCCGCCTCATCAAACACTGCCATTTCCTCTCCCTCCATGCTTATATATACACTAAATATATCTAGGTATATTTAGTTACTATATATATTAACAAAAAAGGTGCAAATAAACCGAAACCGAATCGATTTAATTCAATTCGGTTTAATTCGGTTTTGGACAAATTCGGTTCGGTTTCGGTTTTGCTTATTCGGTTTTCAGTCGAATTCGATTTTCGGTTATTCGGTTCGGTTGGAACTGAATTAACCGAATGCTCACCCCTACACTTATAACCAGAGGTGAGCAACGGTTCGATTTGAACCTAATCGATTTTAAGAAAATTGACCAAACAAAATATTATATTTTTGAAAACCTAAAAACGAACAATTTTCATAAAAATCGAATAAAATCGAAACAAACTAAACAGTTCAATTTTTCAATCAGCTCGATTTCATAGATCAGTGGACCGACCTTCACTTAGCAAAATTTATACAAACAAAATATTACAACACATTTTCATAAAATCTTACACAAACAAAATTTTACAAAGAATAAGTTTGTACATCCAGCAAATTTTTACAACAATGGTAACAAGTCCCTGATAATAAGTTAGGTAAAGTGCATATGAACCCTCCTTAGATGTGAGAAAAATGCAATTAAAGACCCCTTGATTTGAAAAACCCAATACGTTTCAATTACGCTTAAATGGCCCCCTAATCAGACTTTTTTGTTAACCGGTGTTAAGTGAGGGTTGTGATGACCAAATTATCCCTGGATATAACTGACCATTACAGTAGTCGATTCATTTCTTCTCTTCCGTTCCCAAATCCCTCTCTCCTGTTTCCAAATCCAAACCCTAAATCTTCTCCCAAAATCTCAAAACCTAAATCTTTTCTTTCCCAAACCCTAAATCCTTTCTTTCCGACACCTAAATCCTCTTCTCTGTCCCCAAAACATAACTCTGTTCATCTCAAAACCTAGAATCCTTTCCCGATCATCTAATTTTCCATATTCCATACTGTCATTGCTTGATTTGAGTGGAGATTCTGTACAGCAAGGGTTTATTAGTGGAATTCTCGAACTGGTACATTTGAAAATCCTAGTTCTCTAAAATTGCTTAAATTTCTTACACTTTTGAGCATAGTGGTCTTGTTAAATTTCTTACACTTTTGAGCGTAGTGGTCTTGTTTTATATATAATTTGTTGTTCGTACATAGGGAATTGTCTGTTAAAAAATTATGTATATTGTTGTTTGTAGTCCATTATAGGGGCATATATACAATTTGTTGTTTGTACATAAGGAATTGTCTATGATATTGTTGTTTTTATATTAAATTTGTTGTTTGTACATAGAGAATTGTCTATGATATTGTTGTTTTTATATTAAATTTGTTGTTTGTACATAAAGAATTGTATGTTTGTATATATCTATACATAGGGGATGTGATATGCTTGTACATAGGGAATTGTCTTTTGTTTGTTTTATATATATTGTTGTTTGTGTGTGTATGTGCAGAGGGATTATTCTGATGGATACAAAGTATGTTGTTCATATGTTTGTTGGGGGTAATTTTCATGATGATGACAAATATGTTGGGGGTATTGTATTAGAACTTAAAGAATGTGTGGACAGAGACAAGATGTGTTGGTTTGACCTTGACAGGTTATGTGCAGCTGCTGGGGTGCATGCTCCATGTGAAATATACTATTATGACCCTGTAGATGGAAATAAGACTCAGATATTGGGTGACAATGATATATTGAGCTTATTTGAAAAGTTTGCAAGTCCTTGTCTTATCAAGTTTTATATATTGGAGAAGCTTGTTGAGTCACTCATTGACTATGGTGAATATGTTAACATTACTGAGTCTACAACAATCAAGATGCTCTATGGTCCTCCTGCAGATGCCGATGAGATGATGTGCAGTTGGGTGATGAATTTTGGGCCAATATTGACTTGACTGGGCTTGCTCAACCTGATGAAGATGTGGAGTTAGGATCTGGGCCTCCTCAACATGTAGAGAATGAAGGACATGTGGAGAATGAAGGCCATGTGGAGAAAGAAAGAACTGTGGAGAATGAAAAAACTGTGGAGAATGAAGAACTTGTGGAGAATAAAAGAACTGTGGAGAATGAAGAATCTGTGGAAGATATAGAAGCAGCTGATGTTGACTATAGTAGTTTTGTCCCCCATGAAGACATTGACCAAGACTCTGAATATGCTCCCAGTGATGAGTTGGGTAGTGTACACTCCTAAGAAGATAGTTTTGATGATGCGAATGAGGAGACTGCTCATACAGATCCTGTGGTGACTCAGAAAAGGTTGGTGAGGGATGAAAATGTATCTCTTCATGTAGGGCAGAGGTTTACTTCACATGCAGAATTTAGGAGTGCATTAAGACTCCATGCCATAATGAATAAGTACAATATCAAGTGGATACACAATGAAACAAAGAGGGTCACAGATAGATGTGCAAATGATGCTAGTGAGTGGAGGATTCATGGGAGTGTTTTTGGTGCTAATGGGAATTTTGTATTAAAAAAGTATGTGTCTGACCATTCAAGAGACTGTGCTGAGGTGGACAACAATAGACAAGCTAGTGCTACATGGCTTGCAAACATATATATGCACAGGTTCAAAAATGATCCAGACTGGAAGTATGCTGGGTTTAGAACTCACATTGCAGAAGATTTGGAGATTGACTGTTCAAGACAAAAAATTGTAAGGACAAAGAAGAAGGAATTAAAGTTGATTGATGGGCATGCCCAAGAACAATATGCCTACATCAAGGAGCATGCTATGCTGGTGATGACTACTAATTCTGGGAGTGTTGTTAGGGTTAAAGGAGAAGTAGAGGCAGATGGAAGTGCAAGCAGTTAGGACATAACTCAAAAGCATGCCCAAATTCTTTTAAGGAGAATGTGGCAGTGCCAAAAGGCAAATCAGGTAGGCCTAAGCTCTCTAAGTCAACCCTGCATGCGTGTCATGGAAATCCAACACCTCATTTTGAAGGAAATGTAGACCATAATTTTGAAAGTGTTGCAAGGGGAGAGAGTGTTACATCCAAAAGGTTAGTTCTGATACAAGATTATTTAATTATTTGTTACTCATTTTAAAATTTGGCATTTTAGTTATTTGTTACTCATCTTTTCATAGGTTGTAGACAAGTAAATGGTCTTTATCATTTTGGTGACCCATTTTTGAAAGTTGGCAATAATGAGTTGGGGTTATGCGGGTATAAGGATCTGTGTGGCAATGATGAATTGGGATGGTACTTGTTGCTATAATGCTGTACGGTGCTCTGTTTGTGAGGTTGTAAATCCCCTAAATTTTCTACGATTTTTTTATATAAAATTTGTATCGAATTTTGTTTTTCGTAATCGTACGTCGCGTACGAGTTCGCATTTTTCGTATCGGCTCGTCGAGTGCGAATATGTGCGAGGTACATATTTTTGAAAACGTTTTATAGATTTTTATATAAGGAAAAGTATATTTTTAACATGCGAGTAATATTTTCAAAATATTAAAAAGGGCGTCGCACCGATATTTCAAAAACCCTGTTTTATTATTTTAATAAGATTAGTTTATCTTGTTAGCAAATTAGAAAACTATGCTCATATAAATATTCTTTTCCCATACGAATACGTAAAATATAATTTACATATAAATTTATTTTCGAAAATTAACTTTAATTATTTTGTTTATTTATAAAATATAGTCTAAATGATTAAAAGTTTATTGAGAAATTCGAAATTAATTTATTAATATATATAATAATATGAAAGATAAATATGGATTATGTTGGTTTGAATATTTAAATTGTCATGGTGATTTAAAATGAGATTGGCTTAAGGATTATGAATAGTATAAACTAGTGATAACATTTTTGATTTGATTTAAATTTAGAATTAAATTTATGGAGTTTACTTTAAATTGATTTAAATTAAATTGTATTATCTCTACGGATTTAATTAAAGCATAGTCCTTATCTACTAAAGAATCTCCTCGACCCTATATATATATATAGGGGAGCTCCTCATTGATTTTACCATCCACCATCTCCACAAATAATTCCCGACCACATTGTGCACCATGTCTCTGTCTACCGTCTTATTCTATTCTTTATACATGTATAATATTTTCCATGTCAGACACACCCCCAATACAATCAAAATGCTATCCCTAACATGTCTCCGTTCTCCTCCTCTTTGTCGTCTCCGACACCGCCGCCACACTCATTGTCCCTATCATTGCCACCAACCCCGTTCCCGCAGAGACCCCCAACTCCCTCCAACACCACCACGCCACACGTAACAATACCACCGTCGCCGTCCCAATACTCCGGCCAGTGGCCAGTCCCCGCTCCTCCGCCATCGTTGTGCCCCCATCGCAGACCCCGACTACACCCTCGTCCCCCGGACATCTCTAGCACACCACCGCTGCCAACCGCATCACCACCACAGACCCGACAACACCACCATCACCTTCACCACCACTTCCATCGACCACCTCCTCCAGCCCTCAACCCACAACCTCCCCATACACCCTGTCACTCGCGAACCCAGCACGGCCATATCCACAAACAAATCCAATATCGGCCACACCATCACCAAGGAAGGGAGGAGAGGGAAAAACCTAACCTGTTAGACGAACTCCGCGCCTTCTTATCTGAGATCTGCTGTGGCCTCCCGACTCTGCCCGACCTGGGGAGCCCCTGACCCCAGCGGCGCCGTAACACCGCGCCCCGGCACCGACGCTGCCTCGCCGAAGAGATTCCGGCCCCCTCATCTCCTGAACGGCGGCCCCACCGCTGGCCTCCTCTTCAACCCCGCCGCGGCTTGGACATCCCATCTGATCTTGTCCGCCGCACCGGAGCCGTCCGCGTCCGCTCCTCGTCGGCCCCACTCCACGCCTAGTAGGGGATGGCGCCTTCGCGCCGGCGACCACCGAAGAGAACCGCCGGATGGCAGCCCCTGCTCGACAAATCCGCCTTCGCCGCGATCGACCCTCCGATCCGGAGTGTCCGCCGCCCAGAGCGCGCCTCTTCTGCACGCCGCCCCTTTGCCGTTCCCGGCCATCGGCGCCGCCTCACAGCGAGGTCCGCCCGCTCCCCATCCGTGGCCGCTGCCACCGCAGTCTCCTCGCGGAGCCCCCTTCGTAAGCCTTCACCCCTTGCTCCTCTCTTCCGCTTCTTCCTCTTATTTCCCATCTCTCTCTCTCTCTGTGTTCGAATTGGCCAATTGGGGGAAGAGAGCAGTATAGCTTTTTAAGAGGTTTTATATTATTATTATTATTATTATTATTATTATTATTATTATTTATACTGATTTTAGTTTATCATTACAATTCTGAATATCATTATTATTATTTTATTATTTTACTTATTATTATGATTATTGTTAATTTTTTTATATAAAATATATAGGATGATTAGTTTCCAAATTATATATGTTATTAAACTTTGCTTGTCCATAGTTCTTTTTTTTGTCTAGAAGCCCCAAAATAAGTTATAGAATTTCTTGTATTATTCTAAAATATTTAATTAAATATTTCTTCTATCAAAAATTCATATTTTGACAAACTTAAATTTTGGTTCTAAAATGATTCTAGATTTTCAACTTATTTACTTACAAATATTTTGGACTAGTGAAATATAGTTTCTAAATTGTTATATATATAAATTTATTTTCAAATAGTTACGTAAATTCATTTTAAAACTAATAAATTTATTTATTTTCAAAAGTAGTACATGCATTGTTTAATCTAATTTCCTTCAATTCTCATCATAACCATGACTAATCCTATTATTCCTCCCCTCGCCAATCCTGTCGACCCTAACTAAATTAATTATTATGGATTAGATGGAACAGTCTGTGCCATTATTGGAGGCTGTCTTGCGTAGTTGTAACACCGAAGTCAAATTTTGTGCCACATTGGTCGTCGCACTGCACCAGGCGTCACTACCATGCAAGATACCTTTCCAACTTTACTGCTTATATTTAGTTGCATTTTATTTTATTATGTTATTGTACATTTACTGCATCTCTATTTTCCGTTTATTATTTTCTTCTTGCATGTGGACTTAGAGTTAAGGGACTACCGTCAATTTAGTGTATTTCATTAAACTTGTCACGATTGTACACGTGTTGTGTGTGAGTTGTGAGTAATATATAGAGGTCACTTGCGCGTTGGCCGATCACCCGTGCGCATGCGTAGGAATAACTGTCAATAGATGCATGTTAGAAGACTTGACAGTTATTAGGTATAAAACAGTGTTGTGGAAGCGACATGTGTTGGTGTGTCGTGGTTACGATGCACGTATAGTATCATTGGGGGGAGAGGACAGCTACTAGCGTAGGAGCTACATTTACTTTTGCACACATTGGTGGGCCGATAGTGACTCGTATGAGTGCTACTTTCTGCCCTGGGGCCGATAGCGACTCAGATGAGCGCTACTTACTGCCTATGGCCGATAGTGACTCGGACGAGCGCTACTTATTGCCACTATTTTTTTACTCTGCTAATCCTACAGCCCCTGTGTAGAACGTTGTCCTCAAAGTGTATATCACTTAGACGGTTAGGGACCCAGTTGTGGCGTAGTTTTATAGTGTTTATATTTGCAGTTATAATGGCATGTTCTTCCTGTATCTTGTTACGTCCCTCTGAGGATCTGGTGATTTCTCCAGGTATGTTTTATAATTTTCGCAGGTGCTCTATCCAAGGCCATAGTTTACAATCTACCTTCTCAATGTAGAAGCATGGAATTTCAGAACCAGAAAATCTATGCGCCAGACTACATGCGCCAAAGCTTGGACAACATACTTCACAGCAAAAAGTAACAAATATAGACATTGAAAGAGGACTTTTTATTTAACATATAAAAGTCTATTACATGTCTAAAAAAAAGACTGTACAAAGGAGAATTTCTACAAAGAAAAGATCCTAAGTCTACAGCCAGCAGCCAACATGCGCCCTCAAGTAGGCGCAGCAATCAACATGCGCCCTCAGCCAGGCGCATCCCACCATGCGTCCTCAGCAAGGCGCATCCTTTTCAGCAGCTCAGTTATGTGCATCCTTAGTTATGTGCATCCCTTTGGCAGCTCAGTTATGTGCATCCCTTCCGCAGCCTAGTTATGTGCCGCTCTTCCAGCCAGTCTCACCGCCGTCAAAATGCTTCGACTAATGAAGCATTTATTGAGCAGAACGAGGGTGGCAATCAACCCTCTAGCCAAGGAAGGAAAAAGAACCACAAGCCAACCTGTGGCCATGGGAGGCTTCGAAAGAGCCTCCAAACACCAAGGATGACCGTGATCGAAACCGCGGCCAAAGGAGCAGCTTTCAACACAACCAGAATGGGCTACACCCATTTTGAAGGAAGAAAGAGCCACCAAAGCCGCAGCACCGCAATTCCGATCTACGGCACTTCCTGCACAACGAAGACGAGGCCCGAGCATCCCTATCTTTGGATGCAACAAGCACCTTCCGCCAGACTCAGAAGCCATCGACTCCGACTTTTGGATGTAACAGTCACCTTCAAGTGCATCAACAAAGACACTGCGTCGCATCTTCACTCTCGGGAGCATCTCGTCAACAGAATGCATCCGGGTAAACAAGTTCATGTTGGAAGAACGTGAGAGAACGAGAAGCAAACTCTCTCCATGCCACTATTTATAGGCCGGGCAAATCAAACCCATGTGCCAAGTGGATGGCTCTCCGAATTTCGTTCAATGAATTTGCATTAAATGGATGAACCGGACGCTTCGAATTCAGCTAAGTCAAAAACGGCTATTTAAAGCACTTGAAGAACGTAACAGTCGCACCAAAAGACGTGTCAAAGTGGAGCGGATGTGCCGGCCAGACCGTGCATCACACATACACGCCCTTCAACATCAAGCGCATCACACAGACGCGCCTTTCAGCACCAAGCGCATCACAGGGGATGCGCCCCCATGCGTCCCCATACGCCTAGTGGAACGCCAACCGACGCGCCCACTCAGCTGTCCATCGAATGTCACAAACATTAAATGCTGAACTGATAGAGTTGGCAGCATGCCTCCCGAAGTCTGAACAGTCGGCAGCTCTTTCAGAAGACGAAGCATAGCTAACGTCAGCATGATCATTACTTCCCTCCGACGGCTACTGCCACGTGGCCACTCAACCACTCGCATGCGCCTCTACAGCTATGCGCCCGAACCTGCATGCACCTCAAAAGCCATGCGTCTCAGACTTTTCACTGATCCCTAAAGACAGAAAGAAAGCCACTGTTAAAACTTTGCATGCGCCTCAAAAGCCATGCACCCCAGACTTCTCCCTGAACCCAAAAGACAGGAGTAAAGTCACAACTGAAGCTCTGCATGTGCCTCAAAAGCCATGCGCCCAGAATGGTTCGTGACTCCTAAAGGTTACGAGCCAAAGTCTCCTCATGTGCCCAATCCTAGGCGCGTCCTACCAGATCATTCCCCACCAAATCAGAGATCTCTGAGCCATGGGTCGATGACACGTGTCCTTTGACTCGACTCATCCGAAATCTCAGCAACAGAAAGATCTTCTCCTCTGTTACGTGCCGGCCCACAACAGCAGTATGAAGAATTCAACCCCTCAATCAGGGCGCATCGTCCATGCGCCTCCATCAGCAATCAACACGTGGCGTCCCCGCGTACAGGCACATCCTACATGCGCGCATGAGCAGCCAGCCTACAGACTACATAAAGAGAGGGACCATTTTCTTCTTCGACACCTACGTACACACATACCTACCTACAACGAACACACAGAGACTTCGTACCACCAGAGAGGCAGATCCAGACACTCAACGTCTTTCTCCTCTCAGCAAGCTCCGGCACCCAGAGCAATCCAGACCTTCAGAGAACCGATAACCGTCGTCAGATCATCAACGGAGTCAACGTATTACCACTCGCTCCATCGGCACAAGGGACCCAGATAAACAAAAGTGTACTCCTAGGACTACGTCTAAGTCCTATATTGTAACACTGTTCTGTTTGTATTAAAATTTGCAATCAAAAGATTTTAATGGCAAACAAGCTGGCGACTCTGCTAGGGACCTCTTTCTCTTCCACCGAGAAAGCTGTGTCGCAATCCGACGATGTGAAGGTGGGCTCCTACTATAAGACGCCGGTCGCACGCCTCAATCAACAGGCGTATGAGGAGTTCATCTCTGAAGGCAGTGTGAGTCCTTCGAAGCGGCTGTCGAAGTCGAAGAAGACCCGTCGAGTCTGGGTGCACAAGGTCGACGCCTCGGGCACCACCACCGAAGGGGATGTGCCGATCCAGCCTTCCCTTCCTGCTGACGTCCTCAGCAACCAAGATGCGCCTGCTGGTGCAGCGCATCTCTCGGGGAAACGTACGGCTAACCACGTTCCCCAGCCATCTCCCTCTCAGGCGAGGAAGATGCGTCGACGTAGCAGGGGCGCAGCCAATGCCCCGCGTATCACCTCTGATGCGCCACAGAAGGTCTCTGTCTTTGACAGACTCACTCACTGTAATGGCGAGGAGAATTTGGATTCTGAGTACTATGCTCCCCAGCGGACTGGTACGAAGAAATCTAAGACAGCACGGGCCATGCGCCCCAAACGTGCTATGCCAGCAGCAAGCCAGAAGTATGCGCTCACAATCATACGCGCTGCTGGTGGTAAGCTGTACAAGGTCGACTCGAGTGCTGCGACGCCAGAAACGAGCCGACCTTCAAAGTCCTTGTCTCGCTGGGGTGCATCTATTGCGTGCACAACCAAGTCGAGTAAGGCAAATCCAGTGGTCTTGAACTCCCGCGCCTCCTCTGGTTGTGCATCTGAGGTCCGTTCAAGTCACTTCAAATGCTGTGGTTTCCCCACTACTGATCGGGATGCCTGTTTGGTATTAGATCAGGGGGCGCAACACTCACTTGACCACCCCGGCGCTTGGCCTTGCCATGCGCCTGAAGGGGGTGTAAAGGTGGCACTCTCCTCCAACGATCTGCGTCACGTGATCACTCACAAGCGCCGATCAGGAGAGTCGACTGACAAGCATGATGTGCCTCTCACGGGGCTTACTTGTGCTGTGGTCACCATCAACTGCTGTTGCAAAGCGGCAGTCCTACCAAGGCAGTCGGTGTTCCAGCGGCTGCTATCATCGACACCCCTCCGACGTCGCCTCGGGAAGAAGGTGTCAACAGAAGAAGAGCCAATGGTTGCTTCATGCAACGTGATCTCCAACTCCTCGTCAGTCCGAAAGGCGACTGGCAGTTCCTCTTCCTTGTCCAAAAGTCAGCCGAGGAAAACCAAGACAGCTGTCTCGTCCTCTGGAGTGTTCGAAGGCACTCGAGGGAGGAAGAAGTTCTTGGAGGAAGCTGGGGGTAGCCAGACCCTAGTCGAGCCTCCTTCCGAAGACGAGTGTGTCCAAAGCACACCTGGGGCAGATCCTCGAGGCAAAGTCAGCCTCCCAGAAGCCCCTGAAGACGGGGATATCCCCCAAAACATAGCTGGAGGTAGTCTAGCATCTGCGGACCCGAGTTCTGGAGACGAAGAGGCCCCTCAAGACGGAGCTGAGGGTAATCAGGCCCTTGCAGATGCGCCCATGGTGAATGATCTCCCGAACATAGCCGGGGGTAGCCAAGACGAAGCTCCAGGAGAGGCAACTCCCCTACAAGAGAGTGAGACCGAGAGTGAGGCCTCAACCCATCCATCCACTCCTGGCTGCGTTATGACAGTAAACGTGACTGGGGCTGATGTCGAGTCTGATGCGCCACCAACAGACCTCGTCCAGCACATAGATACCCTGGAGGGAGGACTCAAAACCCTCTCTGCCTCCATGTAAACACTGACTCAAGCAGTGTTCGAGATACGGTCAGCTTTGACCAGGACACCTTCTACCAGTCCCGATCCAGGGGCCAATGGAGAGTCGAGTGTACCCCTTCAACGGGTATCCTCGGACGCAGATCGCCGAGAAGCACCGCGGACGTCGGAGCCCTCAAATGCTCAACATCCGGTGGTGCCACCTTCCCCGACTCCCAGCTCCACGGAAGACGTGGTCAAGATGATCAGGGACCTGCGCGAGCGCTTTGAGTCCAAGACAAGACAAGAGGAGTGCCAAAAAATGGGCATCCCCCAGCCTTATCCCCTCGAGTGGAACAAGGTGGTTTATCTTCCAAAGTATAAACCACAAATACTGACGCCATACGACGGGAAGGACTCTCCGCGTCGCTATCTGACGTACTTTTAGTCTCAGACGGGACACCTTTCGAAGGAGGACGCGCTACTCACCAGCATATTTGTTGGGGCACTGAAAGGAGTGGCGTACGACTGGTACTGCAGCCTCCCCGACAATTCAATATCTTCCTTCGACGACCTGACGCGCCTCTTTCTCGACCGTTTCTACGACGGCGGGAAGGACATGACAATGGCGTCCCTTATAGAGATACGCCAGAAGGAGAAGGAAACAGTTCGAGTGTTCATCGAACGCTTCCGACATGCCTACTTCAGACTGCCCCCGGGCATGCCAGAACATGCACTCCTCTCCTCCTGCAGCATAAACATGCTGCCTGCAGTCAAGCTCTGGCTCAACTCTACTCCTCCTCCCGACTGGAGCTCCTTGATCATTGAAGCAGAAGTTGCAGAAAAGAAGGCGGCCAATGCTCGTCTTCTGGGAGTCAGTTTCCCTGCCTTTGAAGACAAGGGGAAACGGCCTGCAGCCAATAACCCCGCACGAAAGACAAAGGGGAAACAGGCATTGACTGTCAATGCCTCCAAAAGTGCGTCAGCACCTGCTCAGAAACCTCCACTTGCACCAAGGTCGAAGGAGGTTTATTCGTTCAACGACGAGGACACCCTGCAACTCTTTGAGATATTGAAGCAGGGTGACAAGATCAAGCTTTCGGACCCTAAGCGTCCCGATGAGGTTGGGAAAGTGGACAACCCGAGGTACTGTCACTACCATCGGTTTGTCGGACACCCAACCAAGGACTGCTATGTCCTCAAGAATTATATCCAGCGCATGATCAATACGGATGTAATTTCCGTCGACTACGAAGAGAAGACGGTGTCAGCCAACGTGATGTCACTCCAGTTTGGCACCTTGCCGCCGACTACAACACAAGATGGCGTCGTCCCCATCCCTAAGGCGACAATGGAGGTGGTTAACCTACCACCTACCCGTGGCAACGTGAGTGGACTCATCCCACTCACCACCTCTCGGGGAGAGATCCTATGGGTTCACCCCGATCTCGTCTCCGAGGTGACTCAATCGACCTCCAAATCTAAAGGCAGGAAGATCAAGTCTTGCCGCATGGTCTCTTCTTCAGCGGAAGAGGCACTTCCTGTGCAGACGCGTTCACAACAGAACGTCCAACCCGACGAAGCTGCCTCGAGGTGGTGCCTCCTGGCACCGTCCCTGCTGTCCAGGACGAGGGCCCGTCTAAGCCCCCAACAACCAATAAGCAGAAGCAGATAGAGACCCGCTTTGACAGGCCTCTACGAAAGGAGAATGCTTCGGGGCTAGCCAAGCCCCACAACTTCGACATACTGGCACAATTGGCCAGTACTCCTGCCCGTCTGTCGCTGTTCGAGCTCCTTCGTCTTTCCAAAGACTCCCGAGAAGCTCTCTGTGAAGCTCTAAAGGATGCTGAATCCTTTCTCAGTCAGGTCAAGCAGCCTGAAGATCTCCCGATTGTGTGCAAGCACTGTCACTGTGCGGAGGAGGTTATCCCCAATATAACCTTCACCCAACAGGACATGCTGCTCAAGCACAATCGACACAACAGGCCGCTGTATTATACATGGTACATCGGTTCAGTCAAGGTGAAGCGAATTCAGATTGATCCGGGGTCTTCCCTCAGCATCATCCCTGTCACGACCCGTACCCTGATTAGGGGCACGAGAACGTGGGTACGTCCAGCCTACGCCATAGTGTCGGCGGTAGAACGCTGTATAGGTCATCTATAACAACTAACATCTAATAATAAGATATATAAACCTGTCATCTCCGTACGGAGGTATAACATAACATCTCAACTCTATATCTCAAACACAAGTCTAGGAAAGATAGAACATGATATGGAATCAGATGAAAGGAAGAACTGAATATATATAGAGTTATCACACCACACAAAGTAGATGTCCAACACAAATAAGTACAAGACCTGAAATATAACTAAGTCACAACTAACAATCGGAACAGTTCGATACAAAATGAAAACTGTAAACACTAGACTAGACTAGGCACCCTCTACTGAGCTAGATGCTCCTCAGGCTCCTGAAGGTCACCCTCATGTGTCCCATAGAAGGTAGGACAGTCACCATCATCATCTGTAATATTTTCAACAGGCCCAGTCAGGACAGGAACGAGCACAATACATCTCACGCAGTTCATATCAGGTTGGGAAATGTAAAGCATGCATAGAGTAAGATACATAAACTGTAAAGAATATATGTAAAACGAGAGAGATTTGATAACTGGAAATATCTATATATATGATAAGTAAGAACTGTAGGTAACCTGTGATTTAGAGCATGATATGGTTATATAAACGGGCTTAGGACATATACAAGATTTCACAAGATTTCACAAGAGTTTGTACAAGATGGGATTTTGATCACATAACCATTTCCTACTCACCCTCCCCAATCAATACACAACGATCCAGTCAAGTTACGTTACCTTGTACAAGAGGTTTTTATCATATTTGCTCGCGTGATCATGAGAGTACAAGATTGCACAAGAGTATACATGAAAGCGGTGTACATGAAATACAAGATGTTCGTGAAAAGTACATGACAACTGTATCTGATGCACCCCGAGGGAGATAACATCGCATGACAAGATCCATATAGTACCAATCCGTGATAATGACGTGACAGCATCATGTAAGGTATTCTAGAGCAAGAATATAAATCCTAACAAGTATGAAAAGATCAGAGAATGTACTCGCCTGTCACCCTGTATGACTGATATGAATAGATGTCCGAACTGGTGTCACAGAGTCCTATTTAGAGTAAAACAGGTCACAACATGTCCACAATGGTAAAAATAGAGTATACAATGCATACTACATGATTCTAGGTCAATCTGGTCAAAAGTCGACTCTTGATCAACTTTCTAATCAAACTAGTCAAATACTAGTCAACATGATCAATCTGGGTCAAGTCTAGGTCAAACTACGTCTACTAGTTAGGGTTTTAGTCAAACTAGCTAAACTAGTTGTTTTAGGTCATTCCTAGTCATTTCTAGGTTAACTATGTCACTTTTGACCTAAGGTTGACTTTGGTCAACCCTTAGTCAACAAGGGTCAACAAGTAGGTTTAGGGTCATTAGGGTTAGCCCCAAGCCATTGGCTAGTAATCCTAGGCCATAGGCCAGTATCATAGGTTTCCAGAGGCTAATAACTTATAGGTTTCAATATAAACCTATACTAGAAAGTCATATATATAGATATATATAATCTATCTAATACCTATATATCAATATGGGAGTACACTATATATAATACCAAACCCCCACATATATATATAATGGCACTATATATCTAATACAAGTATATATATATATATATATATATATATATATATATATATATATATATATATATATATATATATATATATATATATATATATATATATATATATATATATGAATAACTATATATATATAATACAATCACCCACATATATATATAATATATATACATACATAGATAGCTATCATATATATACATATATATACATCCCATATATATATATAAACCCATATATATATATCCTCAACTATATATATACCAACATATATGGTTGTATATAATATAACATATATATATATATATATATATATATATATATATATATATATATATATATATATATATATATATATATATATATATATATATATATATATAATAGAGGGAAGTGAGAGGGACATAGAGAGAGAGAGAGAGAGAGAGAGAGACTGAAAAAGAGAGGGACAGTGAGAGGGAGTGAGGCACTGCTGTATACAGCAAGGAGGGGGGATTCCAGTTCCTGGAACCAGGAAAGGCCCCAACACACACACACACAAGACACACACACACCCACAATATATACATACATGTATATACACATGTATATACATGTATATTTCCTAAAAACTCACCTACACACACACATACACATATACTATGTATACACATACTAAAAATACACATATATATGTATAAATTATATCAAAAATAGATTTGAAATTCGTTTTTAGAAAACTGGAAATTAATCCTAAAATCTGGAAAATAGGAACTGTGAACTCGAACTAGGTAAACCCAAAAACACACACAAAAACGAGCTAAGGCTCGAATTCCAAGGTTGGTAATTGGTGCCCCATATGTATACGTGTCGTGTGTGTCAATGGCAGTCCACCACGACACGACACGGCGTGTCCAAACACGTGATTTCCAAATCGGGTAAGCACTGATACACGAACATAGTGCACAGCGTCGTGCACGTGTTCACGTGTCTCGTGGACACACCATGAGACACGATACGACTCGTGGTCGCACACACGTGTAGCCCACATATAGGGCTACACGATGGACACTCTGTTACGTGTCCACGTATCCTCAGGACACGGCGCGAACACCGTATCAGTCGAGTTTTCTCGACTGATACACAATGTTTACACTGCGTCGTGCAGTGAGTCACGCGTCTCGTGGACACGACACACACAATATTGTGTCTCGTGCTCGTGTCAGTAGGTAGGGTAGGTCTAGGGGTATGTGTCACTGTCATGATCCAGTGTCCAAGTGTCGTGTCTGTGCGACACGACACGCGTGAAGTTGGCCCCCGCGCGCGTGTGCACTGTCAGTGCACGACCAGTGCACGTGTCCGTGTGTCCTCTATACGACACACACGTGTCTCAAACTCGAGGGTGGGCATGTCAGAGGTTGCCCCCTCCTCTGTGTCAATTTTCCCGTGTCCATGTGGCGTGTCGTGTCCGAAAATTGGGTCGAGCAGCAGGGGAAGTAAACCGGGTGTCGTACAGTGAGTTCGTGTCCGTTTTGGACACGGACACGACTCGAAAATGTGCTCAGTAGGTAAGGGTTGTGTCCTACATGTCTAGGGCTACCCAAAAATATATTTTGTTTTACAAAAACACAAAAACAAAGTCTTTGTGGCATTTCATCAAACGAGGGTTTAAGACTTAGGATACGTGTCCGATACGGACACCAAACCACTTCTAATTTCCACCAAATTTGTCCTACAGTTGTGTTAGTCCTATATGAATGCAATTATGAAGAGAAAACAGGATTTTAAGTATGTTTGAGGGAAAAATACCTATTGGTGAAATTTTAATGAAAATCAAAGAAGAGGGGGGTGTGCTTCCTTCAACTTGATGATGTCCAATGCTTCTAAATCCTTGATTGCTAGTTCCCCTTAGCACCTTAGATGTTGTAGGATCCCAATGCAAGAGACTAGAGTGAATTTGGATCAAGAATGATCAAGTTGTGAAGGTTTGAAGAAAAATGGATTTTCTAGGAATTAATTTCATGTAAATTATTCATGAATTAATTCAATGGGGTTTTATAGAATTGTGGGCTGCCAAGGGGGGTAGGGGAGGTGTCCTTGGCTTTCTTCTAGGCTAAGGCAAGACTTTGTGTAAAGGTCTTGATATTTTGCATGGTTTAAGCAAAATATCAAATAAAGGTAAACTAGATATTTAACTTGCTTTAACCTATGACTAAATATCCATCCTATAGCTTCTAGGTTAGTGGCTAACCTCTAGTTTAGGGTGGAATAGGTTAGGGACTAGTCATGGTACTCAACCATGATTAAAATAATATTAAAATCACATAATCACAAATAAAGTCTAGTAAATTACCAAAATACCCTTTTGGCCAAAAACCACTAATTTAATGTTCTAAGCCTATGGCTAAGCTCTCATGGTCATGGCAACTTCTAGGTTAAGGAAAACTAGGGTTTACACTAAGTTATACTAACCAAAATCACAAAGTCATAAGTCATGACTTTGCATGACTTAGAAAATGGTTCTAAGCACACTAGAAATCACCATAAATCATATCATGACTAAAATACTATAAATTAATAATAAAATAATAAATTTTCAAAAATTCCCCAAATTCAGAAAACTGGGTGCTACAAGTCTACCCTCCTTAGAAAAATTTCGTCCTCGAAATTAGAATGGTCATACTCCATCTAGGTCAAACACCCCAACAATCACAGTCTCAAACACACAGTCCGATAATCATATGCGTCTGTCCAAAATTATGATATTCGGAATCTTTGTCATGCTAGTGAGCAAGGCTACGATGTTCACAGAGTCCTTGACTAAGGTACATACCTCTAGAATCATGGTATTTAAAATTTTTGCATTGCCGCATGCCTGGCCGCGAAAACCTTAAATTCCCACATCCGAGAAATACGTCCAAAATCTGACTATATGTCCTCACTATGCCAGCTAACATGACTATAGAAAACTCTAGATCCCATGATCGAGGCGACCTAGCCCATACGACTTATCTCAGAAGAAAATAATTCATAATGAAATATCTGAACAGAATTTATCAACTATAAGGAACAGATAGAATCGAAATTCCAAGACAGTTATAAGGAGGCAAATACGGAAATAGAATCGAAAAGGTTGGAACCTGCAATCAGCTCTCCCTCTGTCTGTGCATCATCGACTGCCATGGCAAAAGCTCGCCCCGGCTGGCCTCCCTTGGCCTGCTGCTGATGCTGGACAAACCTCTGCTGCTGAGTCTGCAACGGTGGTCCCGTCTGCTGCCCTGTCGGAGCCCTAGCTTCTGCTACTGTCTGAGTCAATCGTGCCAAGTTCTTGGGACACTCCTTCAACTGATGCTCTGCTGAACCACAAAGCAAACACAGGCCCTGCCTCTTCCTGCAGTCGTCCCATCCGTGACCTTGCTTCTTGCAGAAGTTACACATAGGGTGCTGTTGCTGCCTGGGTGCCTGCTGGTGAAGTATATATCCCTGGCCCTGAAACGGCTGCTGAACTGGCCTCTGCTGTATGTGAGGGCGCTTGGCTGGCCCTGCACTAGAACTAGCCCCTAAGGTATCACTGCCCCTCTTCGGCTTGAGGCCGAAGTCCTCCTCTGCAATCTGTGAGTCCATCAATATCTGATCGAACGTCGCGTCACGGCGTCCCGAGGTGCGGGTGCACACTGCATGAATAAGTCCCCTACGGAACTTACGAGCCTTCTGCCCCTCATCCTGGATCATATCGGGAGCGAACCTGCTAAGGCGGAAGAACTCAGCTGCATACTCGTCCACCGACGAGTTCCCCTACACTAGACCCACGAACTGGCCCTCCAATGCTGTAAGAGCCACGTCCGGGAAGAACTTCTCCTTGAAGAGCCTCCGAAAGTTCTCCCAAGTCAGCCCTCTCACCGACGCACGAGGATCCGTGTGGTACCATGTCAGCGCAATGTCGAAGAATCGGCTGGCTGCGGCCGAAACCTAAAGCGCTCTAGGAAGCTCTGCCAGCTCCATGCTCCGCTGTACATCCTCTAGCCAGTCGTCTGCATAGAGGATGCCCTCCGTGCCTGTGAAGTCCCTGGAGCTCATCTTCCTGAAGTCCAATACTGTCCCCGGCCTGGACTGCTGCTGGTACGGCTGCTGGCCAGTAGGGCCCTGCACCGTACCCGGTGCCACTCTCTCTACTGCTGCTAGGACAAGCTGATGCGAGTTCTCCATACTCTGCCTCAGCATCTCAATCTGACGGTGTGACGCCTCCGTCTGGCGCTGCGACGCCTCTGCCTGGGCCCGCTGTGTCTCCATCATCTGCTGAAGGAGAAGGAACATATGGTGCGTATCCGTCGGTACCGGTGGTGGTGGCAGCAGTATCTCCGGAACAACGGCCGTAACCCTCTGGGGTGGAGGTGGTAGACCTTCCTGTGCAACTGCCTGGGTCTCCAGAATAGTAGAATCACTGGGGACAGTCTCGTGAACCTCCTCCTCTGCCTGATCAGATCTCTCAGGCAAACTACTCGATCCAGTGGCCTGTGGGTGCATCTTCGTCATCCTGGAGATGAATTGAAACAAAGAGGTCAATATGGCACATGAGTAGATTTATCAAGAAAGGACAGTTAAATTAATACAAGGGAAGTAATCATGATAATCAAAAGATCGGAAATTTCCTAGGTGTGATTGAGAAACTCCTATCATGTCCTAGGTCCTACGTCTAATTGCAGGCTCGTAATTAGTACTCTAAGTCGAGCACCATTACGAGATCGCACTAACTGCGACACAGACCTGCATGGGCCACCACAAAAACGTGTCACGACCCACACCCTGATTAGGGGTACGAGAACGTGGGTACGTCCAGCCTACGCCGTAGTGTCGGCGGTAGAACGCTGTATAGGTCATCTATAACAACTAACATCTAATAACAAGATATATAAACCCGTCATCTCCGCACGGAGGTATAACATAACATCTCAACTCTATATCTCAAACACAAGTCTAGGGAAGATAGAACATGATATGGAATCAGATGAAAGGAAGAACTGAATATATATAGAGTTATCACACCACACAAAGTAGATGTCCAACACAAATAAGTACAAGACCTGAAATATAACTAAGTCACAACTAACAATAGGAACAGTCCGATACAAAATGAAAACTGTAAATACTAGACTAGACTAGGCACCCTCTACTGAGCTAGATGCTCCTCAGGCTCCTGAAGGTCACCCTCATGTGTCCCATAGAAGGTAGGACAGTCACCATCATCATCTGTAATATTTTCAACAGGCCCAGTCAGGACAGAAACGAGCACAATACATCTCACGTAGTTCATATCAGGTTGGGAAATATAAAGCATGCATAGAGTAAGATACATGAACTGTAAAGAATATATGTAAAACGAGAGAGATTTGATAACTGGAAATATCTATATATATGATAAGTAAGAACTGTAGGTAATCTGTGATTTAGAGCATGATATGGTTATATAAACGGGCTTAGGACATATACAAGATTTCACAAGAGTTTGTACAAGATGGGATTTTGATCACATAACCATTTTCTACTCACCCTCCCCAATCAATACACAATGATCCAGTCAAGTTACGTTACCTTGTACAAGAGGTTTTTATCATGTTTGCTCGCGTGATCATGAGAGTACAAGATTGCACAAGAGTATACATGAAAGCGGTGTACATGAAATACAAGATGTTCGTGTCACGCCCCAGAACCAGAATACTGGAGAGCGGGGGCAGACATAGCCAGCTACGTATAATGAAATGGAATCCACGTCACTATACGGTCACGGCTGTCTAGATATATGAGGGTTTAACTACAATCTATCAGTCTCCTATGGTCAAAAACAAGCCTATTGTCTCAATCTCAAGCAATGTAATAACAGTTACAAGATGTCAGAACACCAAATATACAATAGTAAGGCGTCCCATACATTACATATTGGATGATCATGAAGCTAGTCGTACAAAATGTCAGGACTAGCAAGAGTTTTAGTCAATACATGATCAACCCTAGGATTTGTCAATCATGTTACAGCCCGTAGGCAGACAGTAAATAAAGGTGCAATACGAGCTAACACGTGCTCGTCGGCTAAACGCCTCAAAAGAATAATTTTACAAATAGAGTGGGAGGACAAAAGAAACCCACTCGTTGCCCTGGTTACGCCTGGTGGTCACCATCGGGCTGGAAGACAGGTGGATCCTCTGGTGCTGCTCCGATATCTGGCCACACAAAACTAGCTGGGTCAGATCCCAGAAAGAGCAAGTGCCACAAAGGAGGCTTCACTTAGGAACTAAAACCAGCATATCATAAATAAATAGTAAAGGTAATTAAAAGATAGTGATAATAGCTGAGATAACAATAATATATTGAACACGGAGAAACCATTCAAGTAGCCAGACTGCAACCCTTAAACCAAACAAGGACCGGGGTTGCAATCCTTCGCCTGAATAGAAACCCGCCTCAATTACTATTGATAAGGTAACAAGACAATAAACGAAGAGAGGACATAGAACTGCTCCGGAAGCCAGGTTACAACCCTTAAACCAAACAAGGACCGGGGTTGTAACCCTTCGCCTGAACAGAACTGGACCCCTGATCTTTATTGTTAAGGCCAGTATAAATAATCATGGTATTGAAGTAAAGGTAAAACATGACGAGCATGACAGGGGGTTACAATAAGACAATAAACGAAGAGAGGACACAGAACTGCTCCGGGAGCCAGGTTACAACCCTTATACCAAACAAGGACCGGGGTTGTAACCCTTCGCCTGAACAGAACTGGACCCCTGATCTTTATTGTTAAGGCGGGCACAATAAGCAGGACGATATATGATAAGATAACCATGGAACTATTCAGATAGCCAAGTTACAACCCTTAAACCAAACAAGGACCGGGGTTGTAACCCTTCATCTGAACAGAACTTGGTATCCCATCATTTATCGATACAAGAAATCATGTCCTGATACAATCTTGTACAGGATCAGGATAAGACTAAGCTGGAATAAACTTCATCCAATCAATCACGGCCAATCAAGAGTACGGCTTGATACTTTTAACTAACTAGGGTTATCACAGGCCTAGTTACTAGCAAGATGTAATGAGATTATCCCAACAGCCACAAGCCCTGCAGACCATCCGGTTATCCGGGTCGAATGTCCGTTATGAAGAATGTAACACGTGACTGTGTGCTGGAAATGTGCCCTACTCGTCGGTAGGCTACAAGTCCACTTAATGCGCCCAGATAACGGGATTGCCTGTAGCTGGGAATCTCTTCATGACTACTGAATCATTCTAGTTAATTAGCCTTAGTCAATTTCAGTAGGTACCCCTGACCGTGGTACTCAGGGGTCCCCATCCTAGACATGATGCAAGACAGTACTGGTTTATTTGTACAAACGCAATCGCCCACGGTGTCCAGACCTTTCATACTTGTCATATCAGTTTACTTGTCAAGAGTGCGCCACCGCGGGCCACTATCGAGTTCTATTCTTACATTATCATGAATGAGAAAGATTGTATAAAATAACTAATAACATATTCTTGAAGCCAAGGAAAAGATCTACAACTTTCATGTTTTGAGTTTTTCAAGATTCTAGCTACAAAACAACTTAAACAGGCAAAAACAGTAAATTTCTGCACAATCGGCGCATGGGATTCCTGCACGAATCGGCGCATGGGATTCCTGCACAAATCGGCGCATGAGATTCCTGCACAAATCGGCGCATGAGATTCCTGCACGAATCGGCGCATGGGATTCCTGCATAAATCGGCGCATGAGATTCCTGCACGAATCGGCGCATGGGATTCCTGCACAAATCGGCGCATGAGATTCCTGTACGAATCGGCGCATGGGATTCCTGCACAAATCGGCGCATGAGATTCCTGCACGAATCGGCGCATGGGATTCCTGCACAAATCGGCGCATGAGAATCCTACACGAATCGGCGCATGGGATTCCTGCACAAATCGACGCATGGGATTCCTGCGCGAATCGGCGCATGGGATTCCTGCGCGAATCGGCGCGTGGGATTCCTGCACCAATCGGCGCATGGGATTCCTGCGCGAATCGGCGCATGGGATTCCTGCACCAATCGGCGCATGGGAAACTCACGTTGCGTCTTCAATACATGCGCGTAAGAAACCTACGCGCATGATACGCTCGGAGTTAAGGAATGCGTTGCCGGGACTTCACGGCGCATGGCCTCCCGGCGCATGGCCTCCCGGGCGCATGAGGTTCCCGGCGCATGGGATTCATCGTCCCCAAACAGCAAGTTCAGCCATGAAAGTTCTGAAAACTTGTAATGGTCATAACTTACTCATCCGGAGTCGAAATCAAGCGAAACAAAAGCCAAAACTGAATAAAATTGAATTCTCTACAACATAGAACCATTAGTTTTCAAAAATAACCAAGTTTTAGAGATCAAAACCAAGAAAAATAAACAAGAAGGAACTTAAAACTTAGATCTACAAAAATATAACCATCAAAACCGAAAACTTCCAGTTCTAAAGAGGCTTAGAATCTAGTAAGGAAGAGAATGGAACAATAAAACATGAGATCCATCATGAAGCAAGTTTGCACTTGCCTAAGCTCTCTCTCTCTCTCCTTCCTGGTAGGTGTAGAAGTAAATGTGGAGAAGAAGAAGAATAATGAAGAGAGAGAATGAAGGAATGGGTTAATAAAGGAGGGTGGTGGTGGTAGGTGGGGGGGTTTTCTTTTGGTTCATGATGAACCCAAAAGCAAACCAAACCAAGCTAAGCCGAACCAAGCTATGCCATATCCAATGATATGCCAAAATAACCATGCAGGAAAATACGCAATACGAGTCAAGAATACGTACACGTATACCATGATACGTAATACGAACTACAGGCATTACAACTCTACCCACCTTAAAAGAATTCCGTCCTCGGAATTTAATCAAGAGGCTAGGATTGCAAGGACAGGCTATACTAATCGTAAGCTATAACAAGCAGTCTATCATGCAGTCATTTATTCAAGCAAGGAATTGAAAGCATAAGGCATAAGGAAGACATTATACCTTACGAGTCAAACAGGTCGGGATATCGCGATCGGATATTATCCTCACGCTCCCACGTTGACTCACCCAAAGAGTGATGACCCCAAGCAACACGGACTAAACTAATAGTCTTGTTCTTAAGTATCTTCTCTCTCCGGTCCAATATAGACACGGGCCTCTCCTCATATGAAAGGTTGGTACCAACAACCAATTCCGAATGATCCAGGATATGGCTCGGGCCCGAGATATACCGTCGTAGTTGAGATACATGGAATACGCCATGCACCTCACGTAGCGACGGTGGAAGAGCAAGACGATAGGATACATCACCTACTCGCTCCAGAATATCGAACGGGCCTATATACCTAGGACTAAGCTTTCCCCGTACGCCGAAACGAATGACACCACGGTTAGGCGAAATCCTCAGGAATATATGGTCGCCGACCGAGAATTCAAGGGGTCGCCGATGGGAATCGGCCCAATGACGCTGGCGATCTTGGGCAACTCGAAGATGATCTCTGACTCTCCTGACCACTTCAACGGTCTGAGCAATCATTTCTGGACCGAGCATCTGCCTCTCTCCAATATCATCCCAGGCTAGCGGGGATCGACACTTCCTACCATACAATGCCTCGAACGGAGCCATCTGGATACTGGCTTGAAAACTATTGTTGTACGAGAACTCTACCAGGTGCAGGTGATCTTCCCATGATCCACCGAAGTCAAGCGTACAAGATCTCAACATATCCTCGAGAGTCTGGATCGTGCGTTCTGACTGGCCATCAGTCTGCGGATGATAAGCGGAGCTGAACTGGAGGCGGGTTCCCAAACTCTCTTGCAGGCTACGCCAAAAGTGCGACGTAAATCTGGAATCTCTGTCCGAGGTGATACTGACTGGTACTCCGTGAAGCCTGACGATCCGCCTGAGGTACATCTCTGCTAGCTGAGCCGTCGACTGACCAACTTTGAACGAGAGAAAGTGAGCCACCTTCGTGAGCCTGTCTATGACAACCCAAATAGCGTCTCTGCCCGCCGGGGATCTAGGCAATCCAGTCACAAAATCCATGGTTACATGCTCCCATTTTCACTCGGGAATCGGCAATGGTTGAAGTAGTCCAGCTGGTCTCTGATGTTCAGCCTTAACTTGTTGGCAGACTAAACAACGAGAGACAAACCGGGCTATCTCCCTCTTCATGCCATTCCACCAAAAGTGCTGGCGGATATCACGGTACATCTTCGTGCCACCGGGATGAATGGAATACTGCAAACTGTGAGCTTCCGTCATGATCTCCTGTCTGATATATCCACTGGGTACACAAAGACGCTTACCATGTCGAAGTGTACCGTCTTCATGGATACATAACTCTGGTCTTCGTCCCGCCTCACACTCTGCTCTAAGTCGCTGAAGCTTGGAATCTGCTGACTGCGCCATCCGGATCCTCTCGACTATAGTGGACTGAACTTGTATGCTGGCCATCAATGCCACACTGGAAGGAAGGACAACTTCTATACCCATCTTCTGAAGATCGGCTAACAGTTCTGGTTGCGCTGTCAGGAAATAAACTCCGGCTCTCCGGCTCAATGCATCTGCAACAACGTTGGCCTTCCCTGGGTGATACTGCAGGTTGACATCATAATCCACAAGCAGCTCTAGCCATCTCCTCTGACGCATGTTAAGGTCCTTCTGGGTGAAAACATACTTCAGACTCTTGTGGTCGGTAAAGATCTCCACCCTATCTCCGTACAAGTAGTGCCTCCACAACTTAAGTGCAAACACTACTGCTGCCAGCTCCAAGTCATGGGTTGGGTAATTTCTCTCATGATCACGAAGTTGTCGCAACGCATAAGCTATTACCTTCCCATGCTGCATCAGAACACATCCTAAACCTCTGCCCGAAGTATCACAATACACTGAAAATCCTCCAGTTCCATCTGGAAACGTGAGAATAGGAGCCGTCATCAAGCCTCGCTTCAACTTCTCAAAAGAATCCTGACATTCTGCTGTCCAAGCAAACTGCACATCCTTGCGGGTCAACTGGGTCAATGGCGCAGAAATTCGAGCAAAGTCTGAAACAAATCGCCGGTAGTAGCCGGCCAATCCAAGAAAACTGCGAACTTCTAAAACTGTGCTAGGTACTGGCCATGTTTCAATGGCCACGATCTTCTGGGGATCCACTTCTACTCCTCCTCGGGTGATGATATGGCCCAAGTACGAAATACGATCGAGCCAGAACTCGTATTTATTAAACTTGGCATACAACTGGTGCTCTCTGAGAATCTGGAGGACAATTTTGAGATGATGCTCATGCTCCGCCTCACTCTTACTGTAGACCAGGATGTCGTCTAGGAACACAATCACGAACTTATCCAAATAAGGCATGAAGATACGATTCATGAGATCCATGAATACTGCCGGCGCATTGGTTGCTCCAAATGGCATCACAAGGAACTTCCAATGCCCATATCTCGATCTGAACGCTGTCTTCGGGCCTGCTCTCTGACTCTGATCTGATGGTATCCTGACCGTAAGTTGATCTTCGAGAATACTGCTGCCCCCTTGAGTTGATCAAACAAGTCATCTATCCTCGGGAGAGGATATCTGTTCTTGATTGTCACTGAGTTCAAGGTACGATAATCAACACACAATCTGGACGTACCATCCTTCTTTTTCACAAGAAGCATCGGGGCTCCCCAAGGTGATCCACTAGCACGAATGAACCCCTTGGTTCTGAGTTCTTCAATCATCTTGTATAATATCTCTAGCTCTGACGGCGCCATCCTGTAGACTCTCTCTGACACTGGGGCTGTCCCGGGAATCAAGTCGATGGTAAACTCGATCTCTCGCTCTGGCGGCATCCCTGGAAGCTCTTCTGGAAAAACATCTGGAAACTCTTCGACTATCCGAGGTAACTGCACTACTGCTACTGCCATCCGCAACACTGGAGGAGAAGGTTCAACTTCGCCTCGGGAGAAAGAAAACTTTGGCTCGCCTGGAATGCTAAAAATAACCCTGCCAATGTGGCAGTCTATCCTAGCATACTGGTCCCTCAACCAATCCATCCCTAAGACCACATCATAATCGGCCATCGGAAACTCTATTAATCTAGCGGGGAATTCTCTACCGCTAACTACGATCCGACACGAGGAAAACACTCTATCTACCCCCATAAGTCCGTTACCAGTAAGTATATTGAGCCTTACTGATAATGACTCGGGCTCCAATCCTACCCGTGTCGCAAATCGTGCAGACATAAATGAATGCGAGGCACCAGAATCAAATAATACTGAAGCTGGAAAGGTGTTGACGAGAATAGTACCTGCCACCACCTCACCTGGTGCTATTCCTTCCTCTCCCATGGTCAAAGCCAGCACTTGACCATGTCCTCTGGGTGCGGGTCCCCTCTGCTGAAAATTCCTCTACCTGCTCTGGATCAAGGCTTGGGCTTGGGCATACTGCTGCGGTCTCTGCTGCTGGAATGCCTGGGCCTGCGTCGGCAATGGCCTCGAGAACGGGTACTGTAGCTGCTGCTGCTGCTGGATTGGTGCTGGTCCTCTAACTGAAGGACTAGAGAAGGCAGATGAACTCCCTCTGTTCGGGCAATTCCCAACCCTGTGGTCCGGGGCACCACAAACCAAGCACAAACCCTGTGCTCTGTGACACTCTGATACCACATGCCCTGGCTTCCCGCAGTGTGAACATCCCACTGCGGAAGACTGCTTCTGCTTCTGCTGCTGAGGGTGCGTCGGGGTGGAATGCTGAACCGACGTCACTGAGGCCGCCCGCCTCGGAGCTCCAATGGTCAAAGCCCTAGCTGCCAGGGCTGGTGCTGATGACTGATTCATCTGGCCGTGAGATCGCTTTCGACCTCCGATCCTGTCCACGATCCTCTGGAAGGTATACTCATGCCTCCTAGCTGCTCTCAATACTGCATCAAAAGTCTGATGCTCAAACTGCTCCACTGCCAATAGAATCTCCAGATGAAGCCCCTGCTGGAACCGCTGGGCTCTATCGAACTCGGTCGCCACCAAGGTGGGAGCAAACCGACTAAGCCTCGAAAACTCGGTCGCATATCCGTCGACCGTCCTGCCCATCTGCTTCAGATTGGTGAACCTCGTCTGTAGATCATACCGAGCTACAGCATCAAAATACTTGGTCTGGAATCTCTCCCTGAATACTGTCCATGAAATAGGGGCCACTAATCCATCGGCCTGCGCTGCCCACCAGCTGCGAGCAAGATCCAATAGCTGCAGGCGCACCACGGCCACCTTCTCGTTCTCTGGAGTCCTGGCTGCTTCTAGAATCACCTCTGTGTCCTGAAGCCATGCATCTGAAGCGATCGCATCTTCACTGCCGTCGAAGAAGGGAGGGTTCAAGCGCTTGAAGCTGTTGGCCGCGCTATTACCCTGATGACCTCCTCTGGTCAAAGCATCTGCTACCGCCTGGTGTAAGGCATCTCCGCGACGATCCTGGAAAGCTAATAAGGACCTGATGAGACCCACCAAAGTGCCATCATCAGGCTCTGCTGGCTGGACGGGCTGAACTGGTGGCTCTCCTTCAATAGGCATGACTCTGGAGGCTACTCCTGAATGCTGGGCTTGATCTCCAGGTTGCTGCTGGTCCGCAGGAGGTGCTCCGCCTTGCTGATCGGCAGGTCCAGGAATAATGCCGCTGAAGAAGACGACATAGGGAACAATAAGGAAGGACCAGGACAGATCAACGATACAAGCATGTGATCAGGTCAAGATTACAGGGATTCAGAAGATACGAGCAGAGATCAAGGGCGAATACTGATTGAGACATCTATTCGGTAAACCCTCACATATCTTGATTTACAAGACCTGCATGGGCCACCACTAAAACCATGTCATGCCCCAGAACCAGAATACTGGAGAGCGGGGGCAGACATAGCCAGCTACGTATAATGAAATGGAATCCACGTCACTATACGGTCACGGCTGTCTAGATATATGAGGGTTTAACTACAATCTATCAGTCTCCTATGGTCAAAAACAAGTCTATTGTCTCAATCTCAAGCAATGTAATAACAGTTACAAGATGTCAGAACACCAAATATACAATAGTAAGGCGTCCCATACATTACATATTGGATGATCATGAAGCTAGTCGTACAAAATGTCAGGACTAGCAAGAGTTTTAGTCAATACATGATCAACCTTAGGATTTGTCAATCATGTTACAGCCCGTAGGCAGACAGTAAATAAAGGTGCAATACGAGCTAACACGTGCTCGCCGGCTAAACGCCTCAAAAGAATAATTTTACAAATAGAGTGGGAGGACAAAAGAAACCCACTCGTTGCCCTGGTTACGCCTGGTGGTCACCATCGGGCTGGAAGACAGGTGGATCCTCTGGTGCTGCTCCGATATCTGGCCACACAAAACCAGCTGGGTCAGACCCCAGAAAGAGCAAGTGCCACAAAGGAGGCTTCACTTAGGAACTAAAACCAGCATATCACAAATAAATAGTAAAGGTAATTAAAAGATAGTGATAATAGCTGAGATAACAATAATATATTGAACACGGAGAAACCATTCAAGTAGCCAGACTGCAACCCTTAAACCAAACAAGGACCGGGGTTGCAATCCTTCGCCTGAATAGAAACCCGCCTCAATTACTATTGATAAGGTAACAAGACAATAAACGAAGAGAGGACATAGAACTGCTCCGGAAGCCAGGTTACAACCCTTAAACCAAACAAGGACCGGGGTTGTAACCCTTCGCCTGAACAGAACTGGACCCCTGATCTTTATTGTTAAGGCCAGTATAAATAATCATGGTATTGAAGTAAAGGTAAAACATGACGAGCATGACAGGGGGTTACAATAAGACAATAAACGAAGAGAGGACACAGAACTGCTCCGGGAGCCAGGTTACAACCCTTATACCAAATAAGGACCGGGGTTGTAACCCTTCGCCTGAACAGAACTGGACCCCTGATCTTTATTGTTAAGGCGGGCACAATAAGCAGGACGATATATGATAAGATAACCATAGAACTATTCAGATAGCCAAGTTACAACCCTTAAACCAAACAAGGACCGGGGTTGTAACCCTTCATCTGAACAGAACTTGGTATTCCATCATTTATCGATACAAGAAATCATGTCCTGATACAATCTTGTACAGGATCAGGATAAGACTAAGCTGGAATAAACTTCATCCAATCAATCACGACCAATCAAGAGTACGGCTTGATACTTTTAACTAACTAGGGTTATCACAGGCCTAGTTACTAGCAAGATGCAATGAGATTATCCCAACAGCCACAAGCCCTGCAGACCATCCGGTTATCCGGGTCGAATGTCCGTTATGAAGAATGCAACACGTGACTGTGTGCTGAAAATGTGCCCTACTCGTCGGTAGGCTACAAGTCCACTTAATGCGCCCAGATAACGGGATTGCCTGTAGCTGGGAATCTCTTCATGACTACTGAATCATTCTAGTTAATTAGCCTTAGTCAATTTCAGTAGGTACCCCTGACCGTGGTACTCAGGGGTCCCCATCCTAGACATGATGCAAGACAGTACTGGTTTATTTGTACAAACGCAATCGCCCACGGTGTCCAGACCTTTCATACTTGTCATATCAGTTTACTTGTCAAGAGTGCGCCACCGCGGGCCACTATCGAGTTCTATTCTTACATTATCATGAATGAGAAAGATTGTATAAAATAACTAATAACATATTCTTGAAGCCAAGGAAAAGATCTACAACTTTCATGTTTTGAGTTTTTCAAGATTCTAGCTACAAAACAACTTAAACAGGCAAAAACAGTAAATTCCTGCACAATCGGCGCATGGGATTCCTGCACGAATCGGCGCATGGGATTCCTGCACAAATCGGCGCATGAGATTCCTGCACAAATCGGCGCATGAGATTCCTGCACGAATCGGCGCATGGGATTCCTGCACAAATCGGCGCATGAGATTTCTGCACGAATCGGCGCATGGGATTCCTGCACAAATCGGCGCATGAGATTCCTGCACGAATCGGCGCATAGGATTCCTGCACAAATCGGCGCATGAGATTCCTGCACGAATCGGCGCATGGGATTCCTGCACAAATTGGCGCATGAGATTCCTGCACGAATCGGCGCATGGGATTCCTGCACAAATCGGCGCATGGGATTCCTGCGCGAATCGGCGCATGGGATTCCTGCGCGAATCGGCGCATGGGATTCCTGCACCAATCGGCGCATGGGATTCCTGCGCGAATCGGCGCATGGGATTCCTGCACCAATCGGCGCATGGAAAACTCACGTTGCGTCTTCAATACATGCGCGTAAGAAACCTACGCGCATGACACGCTCGGAGTTAAGGAATGCGTTGCCGGGACTTCACGGCGCATGGCCTCCCGGCGCATGGCCTCCCGGGCGCATGAGGTTCCCGGCGCATGGGATTCATCGTCCCCAAACAGCAAGTTCAGCCATGAAAGTTCCGAAAACTTGTAATGGTCATAACTTACTCATCCGGAGTCGAAATCAAGCGAAACAAAAGCCAAAACTGAATAAAATTGAATTCTCTACAACATAGAACCATTAGTTTTCAAAAATAACCAAGTTTTAGAGATCAAAACTAAGAAAAATAAACAAGAAGGAACTTAAAACTTAGATCTACAAAAATATAACCATCAAAACCGAAAACTTCCAGTTCTAAAGAGGCTTAGAATCTAGTAAGGAAGAGAATGGAACAATAAAACATGAGATCCATCATGAAGCAAGTTTGCACTTGCCTAAGCTCTCTCTCTCTCTCTCCTTCCTGGTAGGTGTAGAAGTAAATGTGGAGAAGAAGAAGAATAATGAAGAGAGAGAATGAAGGAATGGGTTAATAAAGGAGGGTGGTGGTGGTAGGTGGGGGGGGTTTTCTTTTGGTTCATGATGAACCCAAAAGCAAACCAAACCAAGCTAAGCCGAACCAAGCTATGCCATATCCAATGATATGCCAAAATAACCATGCAGGAAAATACGCAATACGAGTCAAGAATACGTACACGTATACCATGATACGTAATACGAACTACAGGCATTACAGTTCGTGAAAAGCACATGACAACTGTATCTGATGCACCCCGAGGGAGATAACATCGCATGACAAGATCCATATAGTACCAATCCGTGATAATGACGTGACAGCATCATGTAAGGTATTCTAGAGCAAGAATATAAATCCTAACAAGTATGAAAAGATCAGAGAATGTACTCGCCTGTCACCCTGTATGACTGATATGAATAGATGTCCGAACTGGTGTCACAGAGTCCTATTTAGAGTAAAACAGGTCACAACATGTCCACAATGGTAAAAATAGAGTATACAATGCATACTACATGATTCTAGGTCAATCTGGTCAAAAGTCAACTCTTTGTCAACTTTCTAATCAAAGGCCCCAACACACACACATAAGACACACACACACCCACAATATATACATACATGTATATACACATGTATATACATGTATATTTCCTAAAAACTCACCTACACACACACATACACATATACTATGTATACACATACTAAAAATACACATATACATGTATAAATTATATCAAAAATAGATTTGAAATTCGTTTTTAGAAAACTGGAAATTAATCCTAAAATCTGGAAAATAGGAACTGTGAACTCGAACTAGGTAAACCCAAAAACACACACAAAAACGAGCTAAGGCTCGAATCCCAAGGTTGGTAATTGGTGCCCCATATGTATACGTGTCGTGTGTGTCAATGGCAGTCCACCACGACACGACACGGCGTGTCCAAACACGTGATTTCCAAATCGGGTAAGCACTGATACACGAACACAGTGTACAGCGTCGTGCACGTGTTCACGTGTCTCGTGGACACACCACGAGACACGACACGACTCGTGGTCGCACACACGTGTAGCCCACATATAGGACTACACGATGGACACTCTGTTACGTGTCCACGTGTCCTCAGGACACGGCGCGAACACCATATCAGTCAAGTTTTCTCGACTGATACACAATGTTTACACTGCGTCGTGCTGTGAGTCACGCGTCTCGTGGATACGACACATACAATATTGTGTCTCGTGCTCGTGTCAGTAGGTAGGGTAGGTCTAGGGGTATGTGTCAGTGTCATAATCCAGTGTCCAAGTGTCGTGTCTGTGCGACACGACACGCGTGAAGTTGGCCCCCGCGCGCGTGTGCACTGTCAGTGCACGACCAGTGCACGTGTCCGTGTGTCCTCTATACGACACACACGTGTCTCAAACTCGAGGGTGGGCATGTCAGAGGTTGCCCCCTCCTCTGTGTCAATTTTCCCGTGTCCATGTGGCGTGTCGTGTCCGGAAATTGGGTCGAGCAGCAGGGGAAGTAAACCGGGTGTCGTACAGTGAGTTCGTGTCCATTTTGGACACGAACACGACTCGAAAATGTGCTCAGTAGGTAAGGGTTGTGTCCTACATGTCTAGGGCTACCCAAAAATATATTTTGTTTTACAAAAACACAAAAACAAAGTCTTTGTGGCATTTCATCAAACGAGGGTTTAAGACTTAGGATACGTGTCCGATACGGACACCAAACCACTTCTAATTTCCACCAAATTTGTCCTACAGTTGTGTTAGTCCTATATGAATGCAATTATGAAGAGAAAACAGGATTTTAACTATGTTTGAGGGAAAAATACCTATTGGTGAAATTTCAATAAAAATCAAAGAAGAGGGGGGTGTGCTTCCTTCAACTTGATGATGTCCAATGCTTCTAAATCCTTGATTGCTAGTTCCCCTTAGCACCTTAGATGTTGTAGGATCCCAATGCAAGAGACTAGAGTGAATTTGGATCAAGAATGATCAAGTTGTGAAGGTTTGAAGAAAAATGGATTTTCTAGGAATTAATTTCATGTAAATTATTCATGAATTAATTCAATGGGGTTTTATAGAATTGTGGGCTGCCAAGGGGGGTAGGGGAGGTGTCCTTGGCTTTCTTCTAGGCTAAGGCAAGACTTTGTGTAAAGGTCTTGATATTTTGCATGGTTTAAGCAAAATATCAAATAAAGGTAAACTAGATATTTAACTTGCTTTAACCTATGACTAAATATCCATCCTATAGCTTCTAGGTTAGTGGCTAACCTCTAGTTTAGGGTGGAATAGGTTAGGGACTAGTCATGGTACTCAACCATGATTAAAATAATATTAAAATCACATAATCACAAATAAAGTCTAGTAAATTACCAAAATACCCTTTTGGCCAAAAACCACTAATTTAATGTTCTAAGCCTATGGCTAAGCTCTCATGGTCATGGCAACTTCTAGGTTAAGGAAAACTAGGGTTTACACTAAGTTATACTAACCAAAATCACAAAGTCATAAGTCATGACTTTGCATGACTTAGAAAATGGTTCTAAGCACACTAGAAATCACCATAAATCATATCATGACTAAAATACTATAAATTAATAATAAAATAATAAATTTTCAAAAATACCCCAAATTCAGAAAACTGGGTGCTACAATCCCGAAGACGCTGCTCTCAACACTGGGGATCCCAATGTACCGACTGGTGCCCTCCAACACAACAATCAGTGGCTTCAACGCCAGCAAAAGCGAACCTCTGGGCAAAATACGACTAAAGTGTCACATCGGTAACCTCAGAACCGAGGTCACTTGTTATGTCATGGACGCCGAAGTCAACTACAACATTCTGTTGGATCGCCCATGGCTGCATGAGTACATGGTGGTGCCGTCCATGCTCCACCAATGTATGAAGTACGTGTCCACCAACAACATCATCCGTACGGAGTTCGCGGACATCGACCCTTTCAAAGGGATTGAAGCCTACTTCATCGATGCTGACTTATACAAATCACTTGACGGGGAGGAAGCCAATGATGCTAACGACGAAGCAGAAACGGCAGCAGAGCCGGACATGGAGCCTGAGGTCACCCCCGACGCTCCTTTGAAGATCCGACTCAAAGGCAAACCGCCTCAGAAGTTACCTCCCATGAGCATTAAGCTACCCGGAAAAGCTCCAGCTGCTCCTGAAGCTCCCTTGAAGATACGCCTCAAGGGAAAGCCGCCCCAAACTTTGGCTCCCCTTGTGGCAAAACTACAGGGGAAGGCGCCAGTCACTAGAGCTACAGTGGAGGCACCTCTGAAGGTGCGTCTTAAGGGCAAGCCGTCGCCATCGCAGCCGCCAGAGAAGGCCCACGTAGTCCTCTCGGACTCCAAAGCCAACGCTGTGGTGGACTCTTCCGATCCTACTCCAGTACTTACAGATGAAGAGCTGGAAGAATATATCTCGGCTGATGTAGATGCCCCTTCTCTAGACAATGTAATCCCGCGGGATAAAATCTCGTATTTCATCAATAACAGAGTGTCTTTTAATTATTCTAGTCTTCCACATTGGAATGCCATGTATACATTAGATAACGCTCTACGGTCGTTGCAAATACAAATAACGACCGTCCATCATTTAAATCGAGTAGTCCCGTCCCAAGGGGTCTGTTACATAGTCCCACCACGGAGTCGAGATGAAAAATCCAGCATCTTCGGCAAGGTTGAGCGTCATCAAGACCTCCCGCCACTCGAGCCAGAACCAGATACCGGCAGAATGCAACTCTATCGGTACACGGATAAGGCAAAGTACCTCATCCAAAAGATGGGTTACGACCTAAAAAACGACAAAGGCCTGAACTACGGCAAGGGTCGACGTCTCCCTCTCTGGCTTCCAACACCTAAAGGAAAGCCGCAGGACTACTACAATTAAACTCGACGGGGGGTCGGCTATGTCACGCCACCGTCAACTCCTGAGAGTTCAGACGCGGAAGAGGTAGAACATTCTCACTCGTCCGAAGCATCAACCTGGGATTCCGATACCAGCATCGGATCAGTCTTCAAGAAAGTGCTGTCAGCCAACATGACATCTGCACAATCTCAAGAAGAAGAAGGCGAAGACCAAGCGCCAAAATTCTTCGAAGAAGAACCCTGGGCTCAATACCTGGGACAACAATGGGAGTCTCGTTTCGAACTACACGAACCCCCCATCGAAGACGAAGTCGAGCAGATCGATCTCGAGGATGGATCTTCTTCCAAACCCATCTTCGTCAGCAAAAGCCTAAAAGGAGAAGACCGAGAACCTTTAATCCAGCTGGCTAAAGAGTATATCGACGTCTTCGCTTGGAGCTACGAAGATATCCGGGACTTGATCCCCCAAATCGTGATGCATAGGCTGAATATCTTACCTGATGCCAAGCCTATCAAACAACAACAACGACGCTTCAGTCCGGATATCATGAATACCATCGATCAGGAGGTGGACAAACTCTTGACCAGCGGCTTCATCCGTGAAGAGCAACACCCAGATTGGGTAGCCAACGTTGTCCCCGTCACCGAGAAGAATGGGAAGATACGAGTCTGTATCGACTTCAGGGACCTCAACTCTGCTTGCCCGAAGGACGAATTCCCGCTTCCAATCACCGACGTGATGATCGACAACACATGTGGCTTCGAGCGCATGTCTTTCATGGACGGGTATTCGGGCTACAACCCGATCAAGATGTTCCCTGATGACGCAAAACACACGTCATTCAGGACTCCAAAGGGCATTTTCTGCTACACGGTGATGCCCTTCGGCTTGAAGAACGCTGGTGCGACATACCAACGAGCCATGAGCACTATTTTCCATCAACACCTTCGTAAGACAGTCGAATGCTATGTTGACGACATCGCAGTCAAGAGCCGTCTCAAAGGAGATCACCTGCAAGACCTCAAGACAGTCTTCGATCTCATGCGGGCGCATCAACTCAAGATGAACCCCGCTAAATCCTTTCTTGGTGTTTCTAACGGAAAGTTCTTGGGCTTCATCATCACGACGAAAGGCATTCATGTCGATCCCGAGAAGACCAAAGCCATCCTTGATATGGACCCTCCGAAGAACCTTCGAGAACTTCGAGGCCTACAGGGACGTCTGGCATACATCCGGAGGTTCATAGCAAACCTTTCCGGCAAATATCAACCCTTCACCCAGCTCATGAAGAAGGGAGTCTCTTACGTCTGGATAGAGGAATGCCAAAAGGCTTTCGACGATATCAAAGCCTACCTGACGAGCCCACCAGTCCTGGTGGCACCCGTCGCCGGCAAACCGTTTCTCCTCTACGTTCGAGCCATGGATCACTCCCTCGGTGCTCTGCTGGCTCAGAACAGCGATACAGACTATGAGCAAGCAATCTACTACCTCAGTCGAACTCTGATCGGGGCCGAACACCGGTACAACCCCGTTGAGAAAGAGTGCTTGGCTTTGGTATTTGCCATCCAAAAGACTCGACATTATGTCTCGGGGCAGACAATTCATGTCATTTCTCGAGTCAATCCGCTCAGAGTCCTCATGACAAAGCCAGGATCATTGAACTTCAGGCTAGCCACATGGGCGATCTTGCTAACGCCATACAACATGGTGTTCGTTCCACAGAAAGCTGTTAAGGGTCAAGCTCTGGCCGACTTTTTAGCTGCACACCCTATCCCAGAGTCCTCAAGACTCTATGAAGACATCCCGGATGAGGTCCAAGAATCAAACGTCACCGAAGAAGGCTCCGTCTGGCGGATGTTTTTCGATGGCGCTTCAAGAACAGGCCCTAAAGGCCAAATCGTCGCAGGAGTGGGGGTGGTATTAGTCTCTCCCGATCAGCTGGTCATCCAGCGTGCTTACTCCCTTTTAAAGCCGTGCTCCAACAATGTTGCTGAGTACAATGCGCTCATTATGGGACTCCAGCTGGCGCAACAGCTGGGGGTGAATCATCTGGAAGCCTATGGCGACTCAAAACTCGTCGTAAACCAGATCAGAGGGCAATACGAGGTTCGCCATGAAGATCTGATCCCCTACCATGAAGTTGTATTGAACATTATTTCAACCTTCATCGGGTTCTTCATCGAACACGTACCTCGTCTACAAAATCTGGAGGCTGATGCTCTGGCTGGCCTCGCAGCCTCATTGGCGGCACCCCTCGGGACTCAACACTACGTCACGGTAGTGGGTCGAGACTTGGTCTGCCCTAAAAACAACTTGCGCTCACAAATGGCCCACGCCATGTCAACGGGTGCCGGTATTAACGTCCAAGATTGGAGATTCCCGTTCATCGACTTCGCTGTCTACGGAATTCTTTCAGAGGACCCGAAAGAAGCCGTCTCAGTCAGGAGACGCTCTCTTCGATTCTACTACGATACAGCCACTAAAATGCTGTACCGACGCTCCTACGATGGACTTCTCCTTCGATGCATGTCCAACGAAGAAGCAATCGAAGCCCTTCGAGAAGCTCACGATAGAACCTGCGGGGCCTATCAACCTGGCCCTAAGTTGCAGGATCGACTGCGACGCATGGGCTACTACTGGCCAACCATGGCCGCTGACGCTGTTGAATATGCTAAAAAGTGCCATGCGTGCCAGCTTCACGCAGACTTCATTCATACACCGTCCGAACCACTACATCCTACAGTCACCTCCTGGTCCTTCGAAGCTTGGGGAATAGACATTGTGGGACCGATCACCCCTCCTTCATCGAGAGAACACCGCTTCATCCTAGCAATCACCGACTACTTCTCCAAATGGACAGAAGCAGTTCCGCTGGCAGAAGTGAAAAGCTCCAGGGTGATCAGCTTCATCAAGCACCACGTCATCTACCGTTTCGGGGTACCCCGAAGGATCATCCATGATAATGGTCCTCAGTTCATCAGCCATGTTTTTAGCCGATTCTGTGACAAGAATCGCACTCAAAACATGGCATCAACCGCCTACAATCCGGCAGCAAACGGATTAGCAGAGGCGTTTAACAAGACTATCGTCAGGCTACTCAAAAAGGTCGTGTCATCCAACAAACGCGACTGGGACAAAAAGCTCGGCGAATGCCTTTGGGCCTACCGCACAACGGTACGGACCCCGACAGGAAACACACCATTCTCCTTGGTCTACGGGAGCGAAGCGGTACTGTCTTTCGAGATTCAGATACCCTCACTCCGCGTAGCAATCACAAACCAACTCACAGAAGAAGACAATCAACGTCGTCGTCTGTGGGAACTGGAGGCACTTGACGAAAAGCGTCTCCTAGCTCAACAACGCATCGAACTTTACCAAGCCCGCATATCACAGGCTTTCAACAAGAAGGTCAAGCAGAGGACTTTTCAAGTAGGCGACTTGGTTCTGGCAGTCAGGAGGCCGATAGTGTTGACTCACAAAATACCAGGAAAGTTCGAGCCCAAGTGGGAAGGACCTTTTATCATAGAGACGGTATACTCAAACGGTGCTTACCGCCTCGCCAAACCCAAAGGGGACTTATTCATGATGCCCATCAACGGCAAGTTCCTAAAGAAGTACTACTCTTAACATCTTTTCAGACATGTACTTCCACTCTACAAAATTATACACTTCTGGAACCCAACTGTTCCGTGGCATCCTCCAGTAGAAGAGCAACCACGTCCACATTACCTCTGAGTTGTTCCCCTACGCCCTACAAGGCGGAATCCTACACCCCGTAAGACTATGCTATCCTTCATGTTTACCACGTCCATATTACCTCTGAGTAAACATCACGTACAGACAACCCCCGCGTTGCCGTACATTGATCGTAGAACTTCCATGTCCATATTACCTCTGAGTAGTTCTGTGTATCTCCCAGAGTCATTCCTACCATGTCCATAACACCTATGAGTAGGAAGATTCTATCATTTGAACCCCATACTTGCCACGTCCACATCACCTCTGAGCAAACATGAGGGTTCTCTCAAACTTATTATCTGTACCTAAAACCAAGGTACACAAAAGATAATAGGTCTACACAAACCATCAAAGTTCGTGATAAGTAAAAATGAACACATCACAAAAAATGGTATACTTCTTTATTTCTAGAAAAGGAGAGTAAAGGATTACACTATCCCCAGCAAGAGTTGCAAATACACAAAAAAAGCAGAGACTACAAGCCCTAAATATCCCCAGGGTTGGCGAAAAGCTCTGTAATTCGGCGTTTCAAGTCTGCCGCCCGAGTCTCCACAGTCGCCAAGACTCGACGTTCAGCTTCTTGACGCATCGCTTCAACAGCCTCAGCAGAAGTTTCATTCTCGTGCTTCTCATCAAGCTGCTGTCTCTGCTGAGCCAGGGTAAGATCCCGATGAGTGAAAGCTGCTTCCTCCTTCTTGAATGCTATGTGTTAAGCCTGGACACGTTCGGCGTCCAATAGGAGTCGGGTCCGCTGATCCTCAAGACGGCGGATCTGGGCGTCAATCTTCGCGATATTAGCGTCCAACGCAGCCCGCGTCTCCACTGTCTCCCACGTAGACTGAGATAACCGCTCCACTGCAGCTTCAGTCTCAGCCACTTCGCGTTCCCAGACACTCACAGTGGCCTGGTAGGAAGACACAGTCTCGACGAGCAGCTTCTCCTTCTCCGTATCTATCAGGACGGAGAGGTCATTTTGCTGGATGCGCCCTAATTCAGAAAGCCGCTGGTCCAACTCAGCCACCGTAGCTTCTAGAATGTCGGCCATATGATCGTGGCCCTGGTGAATACGGATCAGGTTGATATGAGGCAGTGCCAGAGTTCTTGCTGTCGCAAAGCTCCCGTTGGCGTCCATCACTGCCGATACCCCCCTCTGCAACATTTTGTACACTGCCTCGACGATGAATTTCACGTATTCATCTGCATCCGCCAGCACCTGCGACGTCATGGCAGGAGTTGGAGGAGCTGCTCTGGTTAGCGGACCGGAAGAAGACCCGCCGACCTCAATCTGCGAGGCTGGACCCTCGGCATCAACAGGCTCTTCATCAACAGGAGCTTGACTACTAGCCCGAGGAGCCACAGGAACAGAAGAAGCCAAAACAGGCGTCGAAATAGTACCCCAAGTAGAAGGTGCAATAGAGGGTTCCATCACACCCTTATTCTTCCCAAACTCGGAAGTACCACCGACGTCAGTGACCACCTCTTCAGTCCCCAACGTGCTATCAGCAGCCAATACCTCCCCTGGCAGAACGGAGAGATCAACACTTGTCTCCTGACCCGCCCCAGGAGTCGGGACCGTCAGACGAGTCTCTTCATCAAATCCCTCTACAGGGACAGGATCTGTCGCTACCTCCTGGTTGGTAGCCACCTCAGCTTCCGCCGCCGAGTCTGGGGTAGGGCTCGGCAATGCTGCAGCCGACCTCCCCTCATCATGACAAGGAGGGGAATCAACCCTCTCCTCCGTTCCAATCACATCTGTTGCCCCCGCAACAGACTCTTGCAACTCTGGAGCAATGTCATCTGAAGACGACGAACTCCACCCCACTTTATCACCAGGAAGCCTTGTGTCTGCTGGACCCTCGGCATCCAAGGCCCCCGCTGCGGCTTTTATCATCTCGGAAGCTGCTGCATCCTCAGCTTTCCTTCTGACATAATCTGGGGATGCTGAAATCTCCACGACAACATCCTCTGGATTCTCCTCCATGGGAGACATCATAATTGGCGGAATGCGCACTTCAGACGAGCCCGCCATCTCCTTTGACCGGTTTCCACTAGATTTTGGAGTACGGGGCCTCCTTTTTAGCGGCTCCTACAAAAAGGGAAGCATTGGTTACATGAAATGTTGAATCTAAACCAGATTGTGTACGACATCCTTACCTCTGCAGATGCCGAGTTCGACGACGCCGTCGGTGACGATGTCTTCTTCTGCCTCTTTGACACAGAAGAGCCAACTTCTGCACCCGCACGTCGTTTCGGTTGGTCAACCGGAGGTTCGGCCTGACCCCCTGTGGATGCGGCAGGAGCATCTTGATGACCCACCTCTGGTGGACGGTGCGATCGAGCCCTAGCCATACATGCCCTGTCACGCCCCAAAACCAGAATACTGGAGAGCAGGGGCAGACATAGCCAGCTACATATATGAAATGGATTCCATCTCGCTATACGGTCACGGCTGTCTAGATACATGAGGATTTACTACAAGCCAACAGTCTCCTATGGTCATGAACAAGCCTAATGTCTCAATCACAAGCAAGTAAGTAAATGTTACAAGATGTATGATCATTAAATATACAATAATAAGGTGTCCCAAATATTACATATTTAGCTGATCATGAAGCTAGTCGTTACAAAATGTTAGGACTAGCAAGAGTTTAGTCATACATGATCAACCATAGGATCTGTCAATCATGTTTCAGCCCGTAGACAGACAGTAAGTAAGTGCAATCGAGCTAAACAGGTGCTCGTCGGCTAAACGCCTCAAAAAAATATTTTTACAATAGAGTGGGAGAGCCAAAAATAATCTACTCGTTGCCAGGGTTCCGTCTAGTGGCCACCATCTGGCTGGAAGGTCGGTAGATCCTCTGGAGCTGCTCCGAAATCTGGCCACACAAAACCAGCTGGGTCAGACCCCAGAAAGAGCAAGTGCCACAAAGGAAGCTTCACTTAGGAACTAAAACCAGCAATTAGCACAATAGTATAAATAAGTAAGAACAGGAAATAAGAAAATACACCAGGATGATATACGACGAGATAACTATGAAACTATTCAGATAACCAGGTTACAACCCGTAAATCAAACAAGGACCGGGGTTGTAACCCTTCGTCTGAATAGAACTTGGATTCTCACCATTTATCGGTAAAATAAATACAGGCATTCAGGTCATACAGTAATCTGGAACAAGATCAGGGCAAGACTAGACAGGTTAGACTCCATCCAATCATTTCACGGACAAACAAGAACTACAGCTTGATACTTTAACTAACTAGGGTTATCACAAGCCTAGTTACTAGCAAGATGCAATGAGAATCTTCCACAGCCACAAGCCCTGCAGTCCATCCAGGTTACCCGGGTTAAAAGATTTAGAGTTGAATTCTGGTGGGTACATCGTCCAGGAAACGCATGTACCCTTAGGTAGCTTGAAGGGTGCAACACATGACAGTGTGCTGGAAATGTGCCCTACTCGACGGCAGGCTACAGATCCCAAGGCGTGCCCAGGTAACGGAATTGCCTGTAGCTGGGAGATCTCTTCATGACTAATGTATTAATCTAGTTATTAGCCTTAGCCCATTTCAATAGGTACTCCTGACCGTGGTACTCAGGAGTCCCCTCCTAGACATGATGCAAGACAGGACTGGATTATTTGTACAAGCACAATCACCCACGGTGTCCAGATTAATTATACAGGTCATGTCATGTCAGATAGCCGTCGCAACAGCTTATCAGATATATCATGTCAGGTTTAACATGTCCAGTTTACTGGTCAGGAGTGCGCCGCGACGAGCCACTATCAGGTCATGTCAGGTTAGTCATGCCAGGAGTGCACCACTATGGGTCACTGCCATGTCAGGCTCAATTATTAAGCCCAAACATATCAAGTAAATACGTGATTATCAAGTTCATGACAAAAGGCGTAAGGATATAAAATGGGCATAAAAAATTATACCATAAGGGTTACAAGACATGAGCAAATAATAATAAATAATAGTACACATGGCATTTGGAGAACCATGCAGCTCAAGCATATGCGGCCAGGAATGCTCTCATGCAGCTGGGAAGAGAACAGCCCATGCGGCTAATAGGGTCAGGCGCATGCGGCTAAAAGGGAAGGGTTTTATGCGGTCAAAGGGGTATCAGTCATATGCGGCTCGGAGATCCAGTCAGTCATGCGGCTGAAAAAGGCAAGACATATGCGGTCAGGAGGATAGGAAACTCATGCGGCTGGCGGGGATGGGTCCATGCGGCTGGCTGACCAATCAAGTACATACGGCCGGGGAGGAGCAATCCATGCGGCTGCGGGGAGAAATGACTATGCGGTCAAGGGAAGCAAACCCATGCGGCTGGGAGACTGCGGTCTATGCGGCTTGCGAGCATTGAGTTCATGCGGCTCAGGGTTGCTGGAAATCCATGCGGCCAGGAAGGACTGGGCCTCAGTCATGCGGCTGAGAAGGAATACTTGCCGCATGAACTTGTCATGCGGTCAAGTCAAGGCAATAGCGCATGCGGCTGGAACTAACTTGCCGCATGAATGTTCATGCGGTCAAGCGCTACCATGCGGCTCGGGACTGTGCTTCTTCTCCAAATTTCCGAGAAGAAGTACACCATAAGCCATGGCTTCCAAGCTGCATAACTCTATCATCCGGAGCCCAAATCCGAACTTCCATAGGTCAAAATAGGGTAGAACGAAATGCTCTACAACATGGAACCATCAAAACTCGAAAATAACAAGATTAAGTAGATCAAAACCCAAGAAATCCAAAAATAAGGTAAATATAGATCTACAAGAATCTAGCCATGGAAAGTGAAAATGCCAAGTTCTAAAGTAAGTTAGAATACTGTAAGGAAGAGAATGAAGCAATAAAATTAGAGTTCCTCCATGAAGAAAGTTGCACTTGCCTAGACCTCTCTCTCTCTCTCTCTGGTAGGTGAAGTAGTAAATGGAAGAAGAAGAAGAGTAATAAAGAGAGAGAAAGAAGAATGGTAATAAATACCAAAGGTGGTGGTAGGTAGGGGTTCATCCATGGTTCATGATGAACCAAAAACAATCCCAAACCAAACCAAGCCAACCCGAACCAAGAATAACCCAAGCCATGAAGAAAATTAAGCAAGGAATCATGCAATACAGAATAAAATACGTACACGTATTCCAAATACGTATACGAACCACAGGCATTACATGCCCAGTCACCGCTAACGGGGTGCCTGCAACGAGACTTGTCTCTCTATCATACCCGGGAGGCGCGGCAGCCATAACACAGTAAAACTTGGCGGCCGAATAAAGAATGGGCGGCCACGAATTCTGGACAGGCAGCGTAAACCGAGCTTCGGTACATCCAGCATTGTAGTATTGCCAAGCTCGTGCTCCATCCAACAAATTTCCAGCATGCCCCAGGGTGATACTGGGATTATCCAACATCAGCTGCGCATAACCAAATTATCGTACAAAGCGGCTCGGTAAGTACGGTTCAAGATAGCACTGATTCCTGTTCCGGTACACCAGATGGGATGGCCGAATACTTTGCAACCAGCGGAATCCCCATAGAGGCAAAGTGGTGGCGTCTTCACCCGAATCCGTCAAATCCTCATTGGCCTCAAAACCCGAGAAGACAGGTCCTACTTTGGTGATCTCCCACCCCTGAAGGCGAGATAAAACCTTCCTGTAAATGGGAACGCCAGAATGTAACCAGCTCCTCCGGTGGAAACGACGAAGGAATACATCTCCGGCCCTATGGTCTTCTTTCGAACCCGGACTCATTACATTCTGATGGTGTAAAATCAACCACCCCATTAGATAGTGAAATGGCAGTTCGACACGTGGGAAGTTGTCATTCCTACCGCGGTCATGAACCACGTTTCCCGCAAACTCCCGTAAACCTCGTAGCAGATTACACACCATCGCGGGGAGAAGAGCCAAACGCCGGCCGAAAACCAACTTCACTGCTGGCAGGATTAAGTTCCGGGTTACCCTCTCTACGGAGCCTGACCCGCCTGAGAAAACGTAATCTCGAAGCCAAACCATCAGATATGCAGCTAACACTGCTTTCGACGACATCCGATGAGTTAGGTGCCAAAAACAGCTGTAGGAGCGTTCATCCGATTGCTGGTCCTCGTTCTTCCGGGGATTCTTTTCACCTAACCTGCTCATTTCGGAAAGCACTTCGCTACGGGAAAGCGCTGGCGGAGTGGTAAATAGAGAGGGATTCTCCTTGTCTTGACTGAAGACGTAATCCCTCAAGGCGGTCACATGAGGCTGCGATCCGCTCCTATTCCTCTTCTGCATATAGTAATGATGACTCGCCACTTCCTTGAAGACGGCCACCATTTTTTCAGCTTTGTCCCCCAGGACTTGGAACTCCTCGTTCGTCGGGAAGTACTCCTCATAGGGTTCTGATCCCCAAGGGAGCTTTGATACCTCATGCATTTCATGAAGAGCAAGGCCTAACTCCCCCACTGGAGTGAAGAAGGTCCCGGTATGGGTATCAAACATTTCCAGAAGCACGAGGAACATATGTCGGTTGATGTCGACACCTGCCTGAGTAGCACGGATTGCGGCAGTTAGCCCCATCTTTTGGAGTTCGGTTTGAAATCGTGACAACATCCAGAGTGTCAGCTTGTCCCATTTGGCAACATAATGACACCAACCCTCTACCCGAAATTCACCTTTCGGGTACGATCGCTCCATTAAAAGCATGTGATTGGCGAAAGTCGAAGCGCCAAAGGCAAATGTATTAGCGGGAACATCACTATAAATGCTCCCAGGGCGTAGAGTCCGCCAGGTGAAAGAAGGCCCAGCCCGTACGGCGGTCAAAGTATTCCTTGAAGACGGCCACCATTTTTTCAGCTTTGTCCCCCAGGACTTGGAACTCCTCGTTCGTCGGGAAGTACTCCTCATAGGGTTCTGATCCCCAAGGGAGCTTTGATACCTCATGCATTTCATGAAGAGCAAGGCCTAACTCCCCCACCGGAGTGAAGAAGGTCCCGGTATGGGTATCAAACATTTCCAGAAGCACGAGGAACATATGTCGGTTGATGTCGACACCTGCCTGAGTAGCACGGATTGCGGCAGTTAGCCCCATCTCTTGGAGTTCGGTTTGAAATCGTGACAACATCCAGAGTGTCAGCTTGTCCCATTTGGCAACATAATGACACCAACCCTCTACCCGAAATTCACCTTTCGGGTACGATCGCTCCATTAAAAGCATGTGATTGGCGAAAGTCGAAGCGCCAAAGGCAAATGTATTGGCGGGAACATCACTATAAATGCTCCCAGGGCGTAGAGTCCGCCAGGTGAAAGATGTAATGCCCCGCTTTGCCCTAGCGGAACGCCGATTCCAAACGGCAAGTACAACGACTCAAACGAGCCGTCGACCCGAAGAGTTGCTTCGACCCGATGAAGTATCGATGCGAATCGATGCAAGGCTTACATTGGCCCGACAAGATGAATCCAGACTTAGACTATCGAAGGCGCACTCGGAGTATCGCTCGGCCGATGCGAACATCGCTAAGGTGGGTGGCTCCGATGAACCCGTCACTGCTTAGCCTAGACACATAACAATACGGACACATTTACGAGAATCGCTAGGCGATAACATCTTGCATGCTAATAAATGACCCAACGTACCTAGCTAAGGGAATAATCCCAACTTGTATGCTTATATAGAATATAGAAAAGAACATAGAAAATACGAGAACTCTCGCACCGCGCTCCACGCTCGTGCTAAGGCACGAGCATGCGTTTGACAATGAAACAATGAATGGTTTACAACAATGAAACAGGAAGACTATCAACATAGTCGTTCCGAGTAGAGTTTAGCAACATTGAAAGGCTATGGGACCAATGGGTCGCCAGGGCGACTCCCGCCCAGGGAGTTGCAAAATGTATGACTGAATAAGTGAATGAATGAATCAACGAATGAATGAACGAATATGTGAAAGAACCAATGAATGAACGAACAAGAGAAAGAAAGAAAGAAAGAAAGAAAAGAAAGAATGAATGAAAGATAAGAAAGAAAAGAATGGTTAGCGATAGGTATGACGGGCACGTACAACGGGGCTCGCTACCCGCGCTGCACGGACGCCAACCTGGTCGATAACATAAGAAGGCTAAGGGTTAGCCTACGGCTCAGAGACAGCCGTTATATTAAAAAGACAAGTTAATACGAAATGGTCGTAGACAAACGGTACGAGCGAGGGGTGGCGTATGCTGTGCCGTAAAGAGAAAAGGGATTCCGCGGCATTGTCAAAGTGTGAAGGACTTGCCGGTCCGGACGGAATCAAAAAGGGGCTTACGGGCTTAACTGGGGGAGGCTTGGCCCCAGGAGACATAAGTGCGGGGTATTTTTCAAGAGACTATCAGGGTGTACCAGCCGCACGCCATGATAGGTGCAAAAATGCCAAGGGGATAATGTCCAGGATGGCTTGTGGTGCCAGCGACCGATGCATATAGAGTTAAGTGGGCTTTGCTGGTGGCGATCCACGTGCAAGTCCTTGCATTAAAATCAAAGTAATTTATGTTAACAAATGAAGTGCCTTATGAATATGCTTGAAACGTAACACACCAAATGACAATGAGAAATTTATACAAGTGAGTTAGATAACGTGCTTACGACATGCTAAAATTCGAGGCAGGGACACACACACTTGACATTGAAAGTTAATATCGAATTGTTGGCTAACTTGGTTTACTTTTGACAGGGAAGGCCGGACGGTAAGTATGGGTAAGTTGTGCATGTATTTCCATGCGACACTCTGAAATCGGTAACACGAGATAGGTTATGACATATGCCATGAAAATGATCCTAAGGCAAGATTAGAAAGACAATGAATGATAGAGATGCACAAAAGTAAATGATACGTGTTTGGTAATGATAGCGTTGTGGGCGAGCTAGCCTCCCCACCAGTGCATAACAATGTACTGATAACCCTACAGTCTACTTGCAGGATGCAGGTATCGTCGGCGGGTGCGGAGCTTCCATCGAACGTGCTAAGGCGCGGAGCTATCTCTGGAGCCTTGGAGCGTTGCAAGGAGCTGAAGCACCCTATACAGGACATAATGTATCGGAACATCGCCATGAATCATTCCATCTTGTAAGCCACTTGGCACGCCTTTTATGTTTCAGAGAGAGAGCTTGAGCGATTTGTAATATCAGCCTAGCGCCGCTTGTAAACTTCTCGAAAATCAATAAACGAGTTTGAATTCGCTTCAACTTGTGTTCATTTACTTTCCGCTGCAAATGGGGATACTCTGTGCGACTCTGTGGCCTAGCTCAAATCGGCCGTTTCTGGACTTGGCCTTGCACGGGCGCAACCTAGGCCCGTGCGGCATCACGCCTTAGCGAGGACGATCGCTCCTACGGGAGCGGGGCGTGACATATTGGTATCAGAGCACGGCTTCACGTCCTTGGACATTATTTCGATTTTCTCAGTTTTGAAAGCTCGGTTGGAAACAAAAGAAGTGTACGCTCTCTCTCATTGTGCCTCGGGATGTTCCATACAATAAGTCTAATATTTGCAAAAGCTCAAACAAGTACTCGGTTGAACGGGATCGATAGGCGAAGGCCTTTGTGCCGAACGATGTTAAACATGACTCGATAGAGAACACATGCTAAGTTAGCAAATTGCGTGTATGCCCAAATAGTCCTACGTCGACATTAGCAAGTGAGCATGCAAACTTGAATATAGCCCGCACGGGATGGTTATGCGGCACAACTTAGTCCGCGTGTCGCGCACCTCGACTTTTGGGTGCAATCGGGTTACGAGCGATATCAAGCATCGCTCGATCGAGAACGGAGGTACACTTTGAGTGTCTATCGATAGGAACGCTATCGAGTTAACGCTTAGGCGTACCCAAAAAAAAGATTGGCTTGGATTTTGAGGATTAGTGCGAACGACTTAGTACGTCGAGGCGACGTGAGCGATTACGCTAGAGATTCGTCAAACGAATCTGAAGGATGTCTTAGCGCATGACGCGAACGTGATTGAGGACTAGATCGAATGTGGCTTGAATCCGAGTGGTGTATGTGATAGGTTCGGAGAAGAATAAAAATGAGTGTCGATGACTAGTCGAGTAGCCCGAACCCTGAGTGGTGTATGGACGTCATAGAAATTGTTCGAGCGAGACTAAAGGATATACGGATAGAACGGGTATGTCGGCGAGGCGATGCGATCGCGCAAAGCCTTAGAACGCGTCACGCTTAGTTGGTCGTGACTTCGAATGTCCCGAACGAGATGTCGTTCGGACAACTTGTCTATGGTAAACGCAAGTTAGAAAACGATTCGGAACGATGAATGAAAATGAATGGTCTTGATCGAGGAAACTTAGAGGATCGCGCGTACGATTTTGGATGGATTCGAATGAATTATGACTTGAACTCGGACAACGATCTTGAAACTAGCTTGAGGAATAGCTATCGAACTTGATCTTGAATATCGAGGAAATTGAGGATTATCCAACTCGGACAATAGCATCAGTCGCACGACTCGAAATTGGTTGCAAAGGAAGATCGTCAGGTTACGCATATCGTCGATGGTATTGAGGCGTATCAAAGATCGATATACGATAACTCGGGGGCACTCTGATTCGGCGACTGACGGTCGTGCAAATGTCATTTTTCCGTTGGACGCTATACTTGAAATGTTAAAAATGTGTCGAGGAAAAGATAGACTTGGCTCGAGGATTTTCTAGTTGAACGCATGACGGTCGGACTATTAAATAGAGATCTTGGCTTGGAGGAAATGGAATGTTTGGATTTGCTTCGTCGATAACCACAACGTTGACGTTCTTGTCTTATGCGAGCGCAACTTCAGCCTCGCACATGCGTCACGCCGACTAGGGCTATCACTCCGCGTGAGCGCTGGTATGGTAATTCGTACAGCGGGAGTGATCGGCACTTGTATGGCGTGGTAATTCGTATGCTTCGACTTGTGGTTTGACGCGAAGGTGGACTCGAGAATAAATTTATGTGCTTGAAAGATTGAACTTGAGGATTGAGTAGGTCCAATCCGCATATCGAGAATGGGTTAGTCTAAAACTCAAACAAGAGTTACGCCCCGATGAGAATGATTATTTCGCGGGAGCGTGCATGGTGATTCATGAACCGCCGTGGATGATCGGACTTGCGTGAGATTGGGGCGCAATGTATTGACGAGCTGGATGACCTCGTGATCGAATACACGAATTGGTTAGAACTGGTGATTGAACAGAATTGAGTATGTGCAACATAAGTCTTGATGTAAATTAGGTGATCGTGCTCGATGTTTAGAAATCTGAGTGACACGAGCTTGGGTAGAAACTCCCGTACAAACGAACAAATGGTTTGACCATAGGATTTGGGGCGAGCGTCGTGCAACGACCTTGCACGACGAGCCACGAACTCAACGTATAACTATGACCTTGTGAGCTGACCTAGCGGATAGGCGGACGACCCTATGCCGAGTGATTAAACCTGTGCGATGGCGTTTAAAGTATCGTCTGGACGGACGATAGATTTATGGCAGCAAGACTTAGAGTAGGACGGGGAACAGGGAGTGTGCGTGAACGACGATGAGATTAGCCCCAAACGAAGGGAATGAAAGGGATGGATGATGCACGAGTAAAGTTGGAATAACGAATCGAATCATTGATTGGAAGACATGCTCGATGACAATGCGATACTTGGTCCTGAATCGGATGGAAGGTACTTAAGACTTGGTCGACTCCGCTAAGAAGAAGAAATCGTATTGATTTCATAGACAAGAACGCTTGAGAAGCGAACCGAATCATCTCGAGGACCGGGATGAACGATAGTGAAATACACATGAGTTCGGTTTTAAATTGAAGTTAGCAAAAACGGTCGGCAAATCAAAACTATCACGAGTAGCTTGTCCGACTTCGCTAATCGCTAAGCTTGGTTGAAATATACGTGTTTGGGGGACGCCTTGGATACGTGCATGATCCAAACTCAGCGATATGATAAACTCGAATGCAGCTGCAAGTGGGTGTTGCGATGCACATGAACGAATGAATGAGTTTGCCTTAGCCTACGACTCTCGAGTTTGATAAGTCCCGATGCACCTCGTATGACCATTTCAGTCCCATGATACGTCGATATAGCAACCAAGTCAAAGAAACGCAACAATGGAATAAGTACCATAAACACCAAAATGAATAAAAAGTCATTCAATGAAATCGACCAAACGTATGCGACGTAAAACTTGGAAGGATAACCGAGCATGGCTCGATGCCTTCGAACGATAGAGCCGTTCGATAGAATTGTCTAAGATACGCCCACGACGTGAGTTAGGCAACGATAGGATGACCTGCACTCAGGAAGTCTCGAGGACGAGACTTGTTTTGAGTGGTGTATTATGTAATGCCCCGCTCCGCCCTAGCGGAACGCCGATTCCAAACGGCAAGTACAACGACTCAAACGAGCCGTCGACCCGAAGAGTTGCTTCGACCCGATGAAGTATCGATGCGAATCGATGCAAGGCTTACATTGGCCCGACAAGATGAATCCAGACTTAGACTATCGAAGGCGCACTCGGAGTATCGCTCGGCCGATGCGAACATCGCTAAGGTGGGTGGCTCCGATGAACCCGTCACTTGCTTAGCCTAGACACATAACAATACGGACACATTCACGAGAATCGCTAGGCGATAACATCTTGCATGCTAATAAATGACCCAACGCACCTAGCTAAGGGAATAATCCCAACTTGTATGCTTATATAGAATATGGAAAGGAACATGGAAAATACGAGAACTCTCGCACCGCGCTCCACGCTCGTGCTAAGGCACGAGCATGCGTTTGACAATAAAACAATAAATGGTTTACAACAATGAAACAGGAAGACTATCAACATAGTCGTTCCGAGTAGAGTTTAGCAACATTGAAAGGCTATGGGACCAATGGGTCGCCAGGGCGACTCCCGTCCAGGGAGTTGCAAAATGTATGACTGAATAAGTGAATGAATGAATCAACGAATGAATGAACGAATATGTGAAAGAACCAATAAATGAACGAACAAGAGAAAGAAAGAAAGAAAGAAAGAAAAGAAAGAATAAATGAAAGATAAGAAAGAAAAGAATGGTTAGCGACAGGTATGACGGGCACGTGCAACGGGGCTCGCTACCCGCGCTGCACGGACGCCAACCTGGTCGATAACGTAAGAAGGCTAAGGATTAGCCTACGGCTCAGAGACAGCCGTTATATTAAAAAGACAAGTTAATACGAAATGGTCGTGGACAAACGGTACGAGCGAGGGGTGGCGTATGCTGTGCCGTAAAGAGAAAAGGGATTCCGCGGCATTGTCAAAGTGTGAAGGACTTGCCGGTCCGGACGGAATCAAAAAGGGGCTTACGGGCTTAACTGGGGGAGGCTTGGCCCCAGGAGACGTAAGTGCGGGGTATTTTTCAAGAGACTATCAGGGTGTACCAGCCGCACGCCATGATAGGTGCAAAAATGCCAAGGGGATAATATCCAGGATGGCTTGTGGTGCCAGCGACCGATGCATCTAGAGTTAAGTGGGCTTTGCTGGTGGCGATCCACGTGCAAGTCCTTGCATTGAAATCAAAGTAATTTATGTTAACAAATGAAGTGCCTTATGAATATGCTTGAAACGTAACACACCAAATGACAATGAGAAATTTATACAAGTGAGTTAGATAACGTGCTTACGACATGCTAAAATCCGAGGCAGGGACACACACACTTGACATTGAAAGTTAATATCGAATTGTTGGCTAACTTGGTTTACTTTTGACAGGGAAGGCCGGACGGTAAGTATGGGTAAGTTGTGCATGTATTTCCATGCGACACTCTGAAATCGGTAACACGAGATAGGTTATGACATATGCCATAAAAATGACCCTAAGGCAAGATTAGAAAGACAATGAATGATAGAGATGCACAAAAGTAAATGATACGTGTTTGGTAATGATAGCGTTGTGGACGAGCTAGCCTCCCCACCAGTGCATAACAATGTACTGATAACCCTACAGTCTACTTGCAGGATGCAGGTATCGTCGGCGGGTGCGGAGCTTCCATCGAACGTGCTAAGGCGCGGAGCTATCTCTGGAGCCTTGGAGCGTTGCAAGGAGCTGAAGCACCCTATACAGGACATAATGTATCGGAACATCGCCATGAATCATTCCATCTTGTAAGCCACTTGTCACGCCTTTTATGTTTCAGAGAGAGAGAGAGAGCTTGAGCGATTTGTAATATCGGCCTAGCGCCGCTTGTAAACTTCTCGAAAATCAATAAACGAGTTTGAATTCGCTTCAACTTGTGTTCATTTACTTTCCGCTGCAAATGGGGACACTCTGTGCGACTCTGTGGCCTAGCTCAAATCGGCCGTTTCTGGACTTGGCCTTGCACGGGCGCAACCTAGGCCCGTGCGGCATCACGCCTTAGCGAGGACGATCGCTCCTACGGGAGCGGGGCGTGACAAAAGAAGGCCCAGCCCGTACGACGGTCAAAGTATCCCTTTGATCTGAGGTAGAGTCGATCTTTAGGATACCTGCCACCGCTCTCCCCTGAGATGGGGTTAGATCCCAAGACATCCTCCTCTGGGAAGCAAGATGACAGAAAGCCGCCAGAGGCCATTGGCGTTCGAGCTGCTTAACGGTCATGTGCACTCCCCTTGCTGTAAAGAACCAGTCTTCCTTGACCTTCAACACCTTTGCTTCAGTAGAGGTAAGGCGGTCCCCAAACAGGAACTCAGGCTTCAAGAAGGTCACTTTATCAGATGTGGCAGACTTCAAAACACCACGCTCCATCATTCGTTTGAGGAACCCATACGATTGTTCCTGGATTTGAGTCATTCTCTCGGGAGGCTGATCTAGCATGATAGCGGTTCGAGCAAGATTTATCACCTCCTCATCGTAATCTACTCCCATCTGGCAGAGGGCATCGTCCAGAAGCACTTCATTCAAGAGTGGGATAGTCATCGACACTAGCAAAGATTCGAAAATGTTAGAAACAACAAAAGAATCTGAGTCTCATTAAAAGCGCATAGCACGTCTAAAAAAGAAGCTTCGGTGCATCATCAAGGTGTAAATCTATGCACATCAGCAGTGGAGCATCGGCGCATCATCAGGGTATAAACCCATGCGCGTTAGCGGTGGAGCTTCGGCGCATCATCAGGGTGTAAACCCATGCGCGTCGGCGGCAAAAACCTCGGCACATCATCAAAGACTCAAGGCATATGTGCGTTGGTGTACGTAAAATAAAACTCACCAACTACTTCCGGCCGAACTTCGACAGGTGGACGGGGAATCTCAGCCGCGGCAGCCTCTACAGGTTCTTTCCCTTTACCTCGTCCAGCACCGCCGCGAGGAGTCTTGGGAACCATTCTTTGAGAGAAGAAAAGTTAGGGTTTTTGAAGAAGAACTCTAAAGAAAGCAAAATCAAGGAGAAGAAGAACTCTCTCTCTCTCCATCTCTCGCCTATTTATAGGGCATGGTCGCACGCGTGAACCGATGATGTGTGATCTCAGCCGTCGCCTCGGGTTTTGTGAAAAGATAACCATAAATAAAACTAAAAAGATCATCATTAATCTTTTTCGGTTACCGAGGCGTCACCATTTGCATTAACTGAGCGGAGCATGCGCCCTATCGATGATGCACGGAGTATCTATGCGCCCCGACGGTCATGCGCCTCCACTACCATGCTTCTTATTCAAAGTATTCCAAAACTTATCCAAAAGTTTTAAAAACTTTGAAAGGGGTCTTGTAGAAGCATGGAATTTCAGAACCAGAAAATCTATGTGCCAGACTACATGCGCCAAAGCTTGGACAACATACTTCACAGCAAAAAGCAACAAATATAGACATTGAAAGAGGACTTTTTATTTAACATATAAAAGTCTATTACATGTCTAAAAAAAAGACTGTATAAAGGAGAATTTCTACAAAGAAAAGATCCTAAGTCTACAGCCAGCAGCCAACATGCGCCCTCAAGTACACAGCAATCAACATGCGCCCTCAGCCAGGCGCATCCCACCATGCGTCCTCAGCAAGGCGCATCCTTTTCAGTAGCTTAGTTATATGCATCCTTAGTTATGTGCATCCCTTTAGCAGCTCAGTTATGTACATCCCTTCAGCAGCCCAGTTATATGCCGCTCTTCTAGCCAGGCTCACCGCTGTCAAAATACTTCGACTAATGAAGCATTTATTGAGCAGAACGATGGTGGCAATCAACCCTCTAGCCAAGGAAGGGAAAAGAACCACAAGCCAACCTGTGGCCAGGGGAGGCTTTGAAAGAGCCTCCAAACACCAAGGAAGACCGTGATCGAAACCGCGGCCAAAGGAGCAGCTTTCAACACAACCAGAATGGGCTATACCCATTTTGAAGGAAGAAAGAGCTACCAAAGCCGCAGCACCGCAATTCCGATCTACGGCTCTTCCCGCACAACGAAGACGAGGCCCGAGCATCCCTATCTTTGGATGCAACAGGCACCTTCCGCCTTTCTCAGAAGCCCTCGACTCCGACTTTTGGATGTAACAGTCACCTTCAAGTGCATCAACGAAGACACTGCGTCGCATCTTCACTCTCGGGAGCATCTCGTCAACAGAATGCATCCGGGTAAACAAGTTTATGTTGGAAGAACGTGAGAGAACGAGAAGTAAACTCTCTCCATGCTACTATTTATAGGCCGGGCAAATCAAACCCATGCGCCAAGTGGATGGCTCTCCGAATTTCGTGCAATGAATTTGCATTAAATGGATGAACCGGACGCTTCGAATTTAGCTAAGTCAAAAATGGCTATTTAAAGCACTTGAAGAACGTAACAGTCGCACCAAAAGACGTGTCAAAGCGGAGCGGATGCGCCGGCCAGACCGCGCATCACACAGACGTGCCCTTCAACATCAAGCGCATCACACAGACGCGCCTTTCAGCACCAAACGCATCACAGGGGATGCGCTCCCATGCATCCCCATACGCCTAGTTGGACGCCAACCGACGCGCCCACTCAGCTGTCCATCGAATGTCACAAACATTAAATGCTGAACTGACAGAGTTGGCAGCACGCCTCCCGAAGTCTGAACAGTCGGCAGCTCTTTCAGAAGACGAAGCATTGCCAACGTCAGCATCATCATTACTTCCCTCCGACGGCTACTGCCACGTGGCCACTCAACCACTCGCATGCGCCTCTACAGCCATGCACCTGAACCTGCATGCGCCTCAAAAGTCATGCGTCTCAGACTTTTTACTGATCCCTAAAGACAGAAGGAAAGTCACTGTTAAAACTCTGCATGCACCTCAAAAGCCATGCACCCCAGACTTCTTCCTGATCCCAAAAGATAGGAGTAAAGTCACTACTGAAGCTCTGCATGCGCCTCAAAAGCCATGCGCCCAGAATGGTTCGTGACTCCTAAAGGTTACGAGCCAAAGTCTCCTCATGCGTCCAATCCTAGGCACATCCTACCAGATCATTCTCTACCAAATCAGAGATCTCTGAGCCATGGGTCGATGACACGTGTCCTTTGACTCGACTCATCCGAAATCTCAGCAACAGAAAGATCTTCTCCTCTGCTACATGTCGGCCCACAACAGCAGTATGAAGAATTCAACCCCTCAATCAGGACGCATCGTCCATGCACCTCCATCAGCAATCAACACGTGGTGGCATTCCCGCGTACAGGCGCATCCTACATGCGCGCATGAGCAGCCAGCTTGCAGACTATATAAAGAGAGGGACCATTTCCTTCTTAGACACCTACGTACACACATACCTACCTACAACGAACACACAGAGACTTCGTACCACCAGAGAGGCAGATCCAGACACTCAACGTCTTTCTCCTCTCAGCAAGCTCCGGCACCCAGAGCAATCCAGACCTTCAGAGAACCGATAACCGTCATTAGATCGTCAACGGAGTCAACGTATTACCACTCGCTCCATCGGCACAAGGGACCCAGATAAACAAAAGTGTACTCCTAGGACTACGTCTAAGTCCTATATTGTAACACTGTTCTGTTTGTATTGAAATTTACAATCAAAAGATTTTAATGGCAAACACTCAATGCTAGCTCTTGGACCGTATTTCGCTTCGCTCGACTCTTCCTTCATCGCTATTTATTTCTCACTTTTTAGTTGGTAGTAGATTTGTCTCCGCCCAACGTTTTGTACAAATGACATTATAAGTTAATTTTATGATATATTTATTTGTGGATGAGATTAGTTTCATGGCTTTCTACATTTCACAGCTTATGTATACATACGCGGATTCTATATACTTCGTATGTATACAGCTGGCATGTCTACGTACTTAGTCCTTGTATTTTGGGACTGGGGCGTTACATGTTTTTGTGGTGGCCCATGCAGGTTAGTTATCACTTCGGTTACGTGACTGTACCGATGTAAACCTGCACATAGGATTAGAGTTTAGGATCTCATCCACAAGCTTGACCTCCTTCCTTGCTTCAAGTTTCGAACTCTCGTTACCATCTTTGATTTGTATCCTGCTTGAACTCCTTCTACCGTAAATTCTTATTTTTTTGTGCTTAGTGACAGCTAGGAAGATGACTACACTAGTATATACTCATAGGTCAAACACATGGATTACGTTAACAGTTAGTATGCATTGAGGTCTTAATTGAGTCATAAAGGCATTAGTAAACTTAAGGATTAGTTAATTCTAAGTTGGGTAGTAGAGATGGAGATAAGTTTCATTTTGATACTACTAGAGGATTGATGGATTCTATAAAGGATTGAGAAAACAAATTTAGATTTATGATTTTTGAGATTGTTAAATAGTTATAATTTATTGGGATATGAAATCAATTTGAGAAATATGTTAAAGTTTTAAATTATGACGCATGATTTACGATTAAGTTTAAGTTTGGATTGTAATATGCTAAAGTTTATCTCAAGATTTATTAAAGAGTTTTAAATTACAAATTATGATTTTGTAGACGACTAGAGAAGGTGGAAGTTTAGTTGCAAAAAAAAAGAAGAAGAAAAAAAAGAGAGCTTAAGGTTTTGAACTGAGTCGTACGATTTACGATTTATAAGTTTATTAGATTTTGAGTTTGAAGATATGATAGTAAAATTTTGGTTTAAAATATTTTGGAAAATATGAAAGCCGACTCTGAAGGAAAAATTTAAATTTCAAATTGTGCCCTATGATTTATGATTTATAAATTTATTTAGGTTTTGAGTTTAAGGTTTCGATATTGGAAATCAAAAATTGTGGTAAAAAAAATAACTTATTGAGTCGCATGATTTACGATTGATGAAATTATTTAAAAATCTTGAGCTTAAGTTTTGGATTGAGTGTAATAGGCTAAGAGTTTATCTCGAGGTATATTTGAGAATTGGAAATTTTAAAGCGATGGTTGGTTATGAAAGTTTAGTTGTGATGCACTCAAGATGATAAAGGCTAATTGAAATTGATTAAAGGAATTTAAATTTTAAAAAGTTATGATCATGTTTGACATTTTTGGTAGATTATCTTGAGAGCTGTATTGAGGAAACTTCTGAGAAACTCAAATTCATAGAATTAGAATCTATATTGATAGGCAACCAAGATAGACAGAAGTATGCCATATTAAATGACATATCACTCATGATCATGATAGTAGTATATACACAAGTGTTGTTAGTCATCTACCAAACTATATGACTGTATCTCAACATTGATTCACTCGACCTTCTCTCGTGACCTACTAACCGTTTGCAATTTGAATAATTTATTGATCGTTCCTTAACTATATTCATCTAGGAAACTATCTTCTCTCTAGAACTGTGCCTCTAAATTATTTTTATTGGAGTCCTTAATTAATTTATTTCATGCTTCAACTTGATCTTCTTTATTTTTGTGCATTAACTATCACCTCATGAACTCTCACTTTCTATTATCGATCTTTTGGCGTCCCTTACCGTGACTTTGATATTCGGAGTGTAATACTAGCTGTTACCTTCCAACAAATTTTATATGCAAGACCTAGACAAGTCCACCTTCATGTAGGTACATCATGTCCTACTAAAACACGTCCCTTTGTACACTATTTTTCATGATACGACTTTCAGGTCATAAAGACTAAACTATAACCTTTACCGTGAAACCAATATACTTTCTAACCACAGATAAGACTCAACCTCGACTTAAAGCTTTCGACCCGATATATGATGATGATCCACTTAATTTCTTAAATGCTTAACTTTGTGCTTTATCTTGATTGCTTGACCCATTGTCCCATCACACTACTAGTTTGACTCTTGTAAGTTGGGTAGAATACCTCATGACCTAACAAACCCTTTGTTCCTGTGACCCATATTGATAAGTTTACTTAGACTATAGAATTCAGAGGACCCTAACTTATCGGGCAAGACATAGATTTTAAAGGATCTTGGACCATTTATCCCCTTCATCATTACCCCTACTTATATTTGACTATCTTATGCTGCTAATTTAGCATCAGTTTTGCAAGCTTATTTCTTTACCAAGCTTGATCATGACATGTTTTATTGGGTGTGCACCCACTAACACATTGTCTAATCAGAACCGGTGCATGGTAGTCTGATCAACCTATTGTACTTTGGCTCGCTTTTCATATATTTTTCTACGTGGATGCAGACATAGTCTCTAGAATCCCATCCACGACTGCCTTGGCAATTCTTTTGAAAATTTTCAATCGCCTTTGAACTACTTATATGTATTCGCTAATATCTCCATCGAACTCTTTATTATTTCGTCTTTCGCCTATTTAGAAAGATAAACACTCATACTTGATATCCCCTTAGCTGCCCACCAACTATTGCCAAGTTAGTTAGCCACTGACCAACCAATGTGACTATATCCCCGTCCTAACTTCCCTTTTTCCTCGACCATAAATTCATTATCTCGACCTTCTTGAAACTTGAAAACGAATCAAATCTAAACCTAGACGACTATATTCTCTCAAGGAACCATATCCCCCAAGTCCCTTATTATTCTCTAATTTGTGTTATCATGATTTTATTTCCTTAACTAGAGACCTACATTCAATTCCATGTTCATAATTAATTTTTTTTTCGAGATATCGAAATCACGGTGCATGTTTGTATTGAACGTCATTTCCTTTCCTCGTCCAATGAGTTGTCATACTTCCTTATCGATTAAACTCTTGTACCTTACATATTCTTAAATTTCGAGAATGAAATTCTTATAAGTTGGGTAGGATGTAAATCTCCTAAATTTTCTACTATTTTTTTCCAGTTATTTAATTTCCTTCTTTTATATGGAAGTTAAGAGACTACCACCAATGTAGTGCATCTCATTAACTTGTCACGATTGTACACGAGTTGTGTGTGAGTTGTGAGTAACATATAGAGGTCACTTGCGTGTTGGCTGATTTCCCGTGCGCATGCGTAGGAATAACTGTCAATAGATGCATGTTAGAAGACTTGACAGTTATTAGCCATAAAATAGTATTGTGGAAGCGACACGTGTTGGTGTGTCGTGGTTACGACGCATGTATAATATCATGGAGAGGGAGAGGACAGCTATTAGCGTAGGGGCTACATTTACTTTTACACATATTTTGGGCCGATAGTGACTCGGATGGGCGCTACTTACTGCCCCAGGCCGATAGTGTCTCGTATGAGTGCTATTTATTGCCACTCTTTATTTACTCTGCTGATCCTACAGCCCCTGCGTAGAACGTTGTCCTCAAAGTGCATATCACTTAGACAGTTAGGGACCCAGTTGTGTTGTAGTCTTATAATGTTACATTTGCAGTTATACATGGCATGTTCTTCATGTATCTTGTTACGTTCCTCTGAGGACCTGGTGATTTCTCCAGGTGTGTTTTCTTTTGTGATTTTCGCATATGCTCTAGCCAATGCCATAGTTTACAAATCTACCATTCGCGATGCTAGCTCTTGGATCGTCTTTCGCTTCGCTCAACTCTTCCTTCGTTGCTATGTATTTCTCACTTTTAGTTGGTAGTGGATTTGTCTTCGCCCAACATTTTGTACAAATGACATTTATAAGTTAATTTTATAATATATTTATTTGTGGATGAGATTAGTTTCATGGTTACTATATTTTACAGTTTATGTGTACATACGAGGTTTCCATACATTGGTGTATACTTCGTATGTAGGCAGCTGGCATGTCTAAGTATTTAGTTCCAATTATTTTGGGACTAGGGCATTACAGAGGTGCAACTGATGAATTTTGTCATGTTATATGTTGCTGTATAGCTCTTGGGGTACTCTAATTGTGGGGAGCACCTGATGTATTTTGTGATGTTACCTAAATCCTTTACTTACTAACTCTTCTGAGCCACTGTCCCTATGGAATTTTGTCATGCTACATGTTGATGTATAGCTACAAGTTCCTAATTCTTCTTCATTTCATCATCTTATTTCTTTATAATTTTTACTTCTTCATTTCATCAATTCTAAATCTTACTTCTTTATTTTTTCTGCAGTATACAAGCATGTGGAAGCAAATTGTGGATGATAGGTTGCTGCTGGCATGTGGAAGCAAATTTTTTGGATTTTGGAAAATTTTGTAAAGTTTATGTTGGGTGTGAAGTATGTGCAATTTATATTTTGGATGAAGATTGTTGTTGAACAAATGGATGTGTTCATATTTGGAGAAGTATACAAGCCTATTATACTGCTGATGTGAAGCTTGTTGTTGAACAAATGCAATCTAATGTTAGCCCAATGATCTAACTATGTTTTCAATTGTGGTTATTCGATTAAATTTAACATTATGATATCACTAATATTTATGCTATCTCTATAGCATTGATACTTAAACTTTGCATAGTCCTAATGTGCTTCTTCATATCATACTTGCTACATGTATATTGCTTTGTTCGTCTAATATGTATTTGCAGAAAAATAATTAGCAAGATCAAATATAGACATATGCAATGAAGAAATCATGGTGGGCCAAAAACGATGGTATTCCATAAAGATTTCTCTGAACCGCCCGACGATATTTTCGGAGCCACCGGGTTTCGCTGTCCGGTCAGCGGACGGAGGTCGAGGGGGGCAGCGCCCCCCGTCGGGGGTTCATGGACGAAGCCCCCGAAAGGTATTCAGTTTTCACAAACTGAGTATCTTTGAACTGTTGCCGCCAAGAGAAATAGCCAACACCTATCAAAGAAAGAAGCCAAGCCATGCCATCATCATTTTATGACTCTGAAGAAGCCTGCACCTGCCTAAGTATATCTAGAGTCTGTAATGAGTCTTAGAAATATTTGTAAACACAAGAAATGAATAACAAAATCGAAAGCTATGGTAGAAAATAACCCAGGACAATCTTTGGAATCCTGACGGATGATCCGATGGATCTCCGCGGAAATTCGGATCCGAATAGACTCACAGAATACCTTCTGTGATTGTTTGGATTATCCAACGAAAACTCGTGAAATTTTGACGAATTTTTCATCATGTTACCGTTTGTATTCCAACGGTCGGATTTTGTCGATGATTGATCCCAACGGCTATATTTATAGCCGTTAGACTGTGCAGGCGGATAATCTGGCAGACTTTTGCAGAAATCCGACAGATTATCCGTCAACCTGATGAAAGTTGCATTAATTGCTCTTTCCAATGCTTTGGCTATAAATAGCCTTGAACCCCTTCATTCAAGATTGATGTTTTGAGCTTAAAAATTTCTAAACCACCAAAGCTTATCCAAAAATAACTCTACAAAGTTTTTATTTGCCATCCATAAATTGTGTTAGAGTTATTGAGTTAAAAAGTGAGATCTTCATCTTGTTGTATAAGGAGATCAAAATCTATTATGAAAGGTTGAAGTTGGAGAGTCTTCGGATCCAAACTCTCGGTTGAAGTTGGAGAGTCTTCGGATCCAAACTCTCGGTTGAAGTCGGAGAGGCCTTCGGACTAAAAACATTGTCTATTTGTCCTCTAAAACTAGTTTGACAAATTTATGTAAATTGATCGTATTTTTCAAAAGAGGTTTGTGATTCCTTACTTTAATATATTTCCATACAAGTCATTAGTAAGCGTCTCTTAAATTTCTCTCATTTTGAGTCATGACCTTGTCATATTAGCATTTCCATCTCATTTGTGTCTATTGAGAATTCTTTTAAAATGAGATCGACTCTTTTCCATATGTGTTTTTTTTGGATTTATGAGATCTTATTATAAATATGGATTTTGGTTTCTCTCTTGATGAGATTTATTGTTGGATCATATTTATTCATTTGTTTACTTTATGAATGATCCTAATTGTTGAGTAGTCCCATATTATCTAATTATGTGGTTATCAAGTTAATTCATTACTCTACTTTGACTATTCATGGGTTATCACATATGCCCTTTGCTATGTGAACTTCATTGGTTTCTCATTTAGTATTAGCAAGATTGGGACATTACCCGTTGATGGGTACATATGTGGTAAAACATACATAGTCCATGCAAAGCAATAAATTGATTGATCATTTCTTAATTAGATAATCATGGACATGTTATTTGAGTTTTTTTTTAGCTATATTTTGACTTTCATCATGACTGAATTAATTGACTTTATTCCTTTTCATGATGATATTTTTTTCCTCAAAAGCTAAAATACATTGATCTATCATATTTATGTATGAGATCCTTCTATATAGATTAATGTATGCCATATTTTGATTATGCGTGCTTAATTGGAATATTCTTCTGATTCTTCATCTTTAGCGGCTATTAATTGGATATCTCTTCTTGACTAAAGATGATATTATTCGTCTTTTGACGATATTGTAGCCTTATATGCATTGAGCAAAGGGAAAAAAATCTATAGTTGATTTACCCACAAATCCTTTAGTTATATATTTTATGCTACAAGTGCTTTGGAACTAGACACATATTTTGAGGGGGGAGTAAATTAATTGATTCAATTCATTTATACCCTGTAATATGTCGTATACCTAGTTCATCATGGACCCATATTATCTTCAATTTCATATCCTATTGATTGAGTTTATGATATTTTTATTTGTGAAGGATTTATGAGAGTGTATGCAAGTGTCTTTATTATTTCTCTCTCTCTTTTATATGGGTTAAACATGTCATCTTGTTTATATTAACCTTCATATCTTATCTTGATGACTATTGTGCTTTCATTAATTTGGCTTTCCTATTATGCTTAATTGACTTGGCTTTCCTTGTCGAGGACTTACCCAAAACTCATGATTTATATCAACATTGGTAATACTTTGAGGGGGAGCATTCAAGTCGACTGAATTTCTCCTTCTCAAGTATTTTTCTCCTTTACCTTCATGTTTATCTAAAGGATATTCACATAACATGATAAGGTAATTGAGTTCAAATGCATTAACTTGGGTAAGCAAATAGATTTTGCAAATAAAGAGATTATTTTATATCAATTACTCTATTTCATTGATCATTCATTATTTGTTCCACTATTTATTTGTGGACAATTTTGACTTTCAATGGCTTTTTTTATCAATGTTTCAAGTTTATATTTCAATTGGTATTAAGTTTATATCTTTCAACTATCTCAATTGGTATTTTTTTAATATCAATTATTTTGCAATTATCTAATCCTCATGGGCTTTTGATTGAAATCCTTTATTTCAATTGGTATATTGCTTCCTTCCAAAACTAGAGTTTTAATTCATATAATATTATGTTTTGGAGTTTCTTTCTTGCAGGTTTCAAGTTGGTAAACTATTTATTGACTGTTTTCAATTTTATTTGTTTTACCAACTATATTGTGTTCTGACATGCTTCTTTTAAAATGTGATGTTCTACATTGGTAATGTACGTAGCTTTACAAACTTGTCATTATACCCTTCTCCCATTATTTTTTATTAGTATATCTTGATCATGATTGTCTATGACTTTTCCATGCTCTGATTTCTATGCTTGAGATTGATTTCATTTTTATCTATTAGTGTGGAGGAGCCTACTTTTGATCATGTCAAAGGGGGAGAAATAAGTTTAAGTATGTGCTTCAATGTTTGATCATGTCAAAGGGGGAGAAGTAAGTATCTTAAGTAACATGCTATTAGTGGTATATCCGTATATCTGCTTATACATTAGTGATACATGCATCTATTATGATCATACTAAACTTAACCGATTTGTCATAATCAAAAAGGGGGAGATTGTTAGCCCAATGATCTAACTATATTTTCGATTGTGGTTATTCGATTAAGTTTAATATGGTATCACTAATATTTATGCTATCTCTATAGCATTGATACTTAAACTTTGTATAATCCTAATATGCTTTATCTTATCATACTTGCTACATGTATATTGTTTTGTTTGTCTAACATTATTTGCAGAAAAGCAATTAGCAAGATCAAATACAGACAGATGCAATGAAGAAATCATGGTGGGCCAAACACGATGGTATTCCGCAAAGATTTCTCTGAACCGTCCGACGACATCTTCGGAGCCACGCACCCGGGGGTTCCGCTGCCCGGTTAACGGACGGGGGTCGAGGGGGCAGCGCCCCCCGTTGGGGGTTCAGGGACAAAGCCCCCGAAAGGTATTCAGTTTTTATAAACTAAGTATCTTTGGACTGTTGCCGCCAAGAGAAAAAAGCCAGCACCTATCAAAAGAAGAAGCCAAGCTATGCCATCATCATTTCAAGACTCTGAAGAAGCCTGCACCTGCCTAAGTATATCTGAAGTCTGTAATGAGTCTTAGGAATATTTGTAAACACAAGAAATGAATAGCAAAATCGAAAACCATGGTAGAAAATAACCCAGGACAATCTTCGGAATCCTGACGGATGATCCGGTGGATTTCTGCGAAAATGCGGCGGAAGATCCGAATAGACTCACAGAATACCTTCTGTGATTGTTCGGATTATTCGACGAAAAATCGCGGAATTCCGGCGGATTTTTCGTCCTGTTACCGTTTGCATTCCAATGGTTGGATATTGTCGAAGATTGATCCCAACGGCTATATTTATAGCCGTTAGACTGTGCAGGCGGATAATCCGACGGACTTTCACAGAAATTCGGCAGATTATCCGTCGGCCTGATGAAAGTTGCATTAATTGCTCTTTCCAATGCTTTGGTTATAAATAGCCTTGAACCCCTTCATTCAAGGTTGATGCTTTGAGCTTAAAAATTTCTAAACCACCAAAGCTTATCCAAAAACAACTCTACAAAGTTTTCATTTGCCATCCACAAATTGTGTTAGAGTTATTGAGTTAAAAAGTGAGATCTTCATCTTGTTGTATAAGCAGATCAAAACCTATTGTGAAAGGTTGAAGTTGGAGAGTCTTCGGATCCAAACTCTCGGTTGAAGTTGGAGAGTATTCGGATCCAAACTCTCGGTTGAAGTCGGAGAGGCCTTCAGACTAAAGCTCTCGTGTAAGAAGTTGGTGAGCCTTCGTATGAAACTCACGTTGTACTATTTGCGATAATAGTAGATTAAAACCGGAGAGAGTTCCGGGACTGGTGTGCCCCTTGGGAGGATACTGGGGTACATCGTGTGTCGGTATTGTTTTGCTTCTTCTCTTGCACTTATATTTTAAAATTGCCAATTAGCTTGTGCTAAGTGCTTGATTAGTTAGCATGACCCTATTCACTCCCCTCTAGGGTTCCTACATCTAATATGTTCGAATTTGATGCATATTTGAGGGATGCTTATTTTGTTACTCTAATCTGTTGCTTATACTGTTACTGTTGCTTATACTTTTGGTCTTTGGTGAACTCTAACGTGTTCAGATTTTGCAATGTATTTGGATGTGTTCATATTTTGTGATGCATATTTGATTAACAATTTGGTGATGCATATTTGATGAACATTTTGGTGAACTGTAATATTTATACTGAGGATACATATTTGAGGATGCAAATTTGATGCATGACTTTCATTTGAAACTGGAATTGTAAACCTTGGTACAAATTTTTTTTTCATCACATGTATTCCTCATACAAATAACTTAAACATTACTAAACATGTTAAAAATTCAAAAATAAATTGCAAAACATGTATGTTGAAGCATGGTCTTGGTTCGGTTGCTGCCACCGCCAATGTCGATTCTCTAGGAATAAGTTGTAAACCTTGGCCTCGGTGCTCCTTTAATTCTTTCATTAAATTCCACATTACGATTTAATAGTGTTCTGAAAGTTTGTCATCCTCCATAGTAGAAAATCACAAAAATTTGTTAAAAAATTTGTACACCCGTAGAATTTTCTTCCATGATTTGTTGGTGTCCATGAAGTCTTCAATGGACTTAATCCACAATGGCAATAAATTGTTCTTGCACAATTTCTATTTGGACGTCTTGAGAATAACGATTGCGAGCTACTGACCATATTTGCAGTTGGATATGAGATCTGTAAGTAAAAAAAAGCTTCAATACATTAAATGAGAGCAAATAAGTAAAAAAAAAAAAGTAAGATAAAAAAAATATAATATTATTTTTCCAGCAAACCGGTTGAAAAATTAGAAAATAGAAAGCTTGGGTGGTGTCTTTCAAAACCATCCTATATACAGAGCATGAAAGGGAGGAGCCACATTGTTAACGTTAGCTTCTAAGGGATATTTTAGGTAGTGCATAATTTACTTTACCCAAAAGATGGTTTTTAACGGCTACTTTTAACGTCTCTTTGACGGAAAGGGCCATTATAAGCAAGACATGTTTTGCGGGAGGTGTGAACTGCTTAAGTTTTTTAAAATGTCTTATTTTACTAACGAGGCAAATCTAAAGAGGGTTTATATGCACTTTACCCTAATAAGTTTGCACATCCAGCAGAATTGTACAACAATGATTACAAGTCTGATAAATAGTTTGCACATCCAACGAAATTTAATATCAAGAATTTTACTCTTCCTTTACAGTTTAAGCATACATTGATAACAAGTCTTTACAGAGAATTTTGAGTGGACGACCTATTGAACCATTAAGCCAGTAGCAAGTGAAAGTATTTATTTCTTCTTGCATGATATTATGCAACCAAGTCTGCTGCTGATTGCAATCACTTAAAAAAAAGGGATAAGAAGACTCATATGACTTTGTATGCATCATTAAAGTTGTCGTGTAGTATACATGTTTCCATATTTCATGAAAAATTATCATCGTCAATTCTTATGAGAAATTTTAGTAATATTTCAATGTATTAAATAAATATGTGAATTTATAAAATATCACCCTAGTGTATGCCTCGCCGCTGGTTGTAATGTATGTGTCACCATTGGATGAGGAAGAGAACCAGACTAAATTTTTTGAGAATGAAATGCGAAAACCGTTCCTCCAAACCAAGAAGCTGCGAGAGAACCAAGCAAAAGCGTACAAAACCAAATTACCAAAAATTACAAAAGAATCAAATACAAACACAAACGTTTTTTTTAATGGAAAATCCTTGCGGAAAAAATCATAGAACGATCGAAGTCCAACCTTGAAAAATCTTCACTAATGTAATAAGAGAGTACACTCGACTCCTTACAAACTTGTTACTGATCCAAACGGATCACCACACTAGGAAGATGAAAAAAATACACTCATGCACGAAGAACGAAAATGACGAGTAGAGTTGTCCGAAACGTCTCTTCAAAATAGCTGCAAATCTTCTCTCTCTCCAAAAGTGTAAAGCCACTTCTTGCAATCAATTTTTCTTGGGATTAGGGTTAGGAAACTCCTCATATATACCCCAAAATCCTGCACAAATCTGAACCACATGATTTGATCCTTAAAAAACATCCTTGAAGGTTTTGTTTAGCTCGTTTTTCAGTGTAGTGCTCCAACGGTCGGTACATGTGCATGAGGAGGAAGTTGAGATTCCAAGAAAAAAAAAATGTGAGTGATAATATTTTCAGAAATTGTCGAGTAAATTTCGAGAGACAAATTCTTTAACATAACAACTGAGGGGAAAAAAAGGCAAATACAACAAAAGTGAATGATACAAATTGTTGACAGTGAACACTCTACTATTGAGTGTGTTAGCTGCGCTCGTCTCTGTAATACAACCTGGACCGGCCCATGGGTAAGTCCGACAAGACTTCCGGCTTGGACGACTCCTAGGCTCAGTGTGACCCCACACAAGAGGTCGGACTCGTAGGTGACCCCATAACCGGACCACAATAAGGTTCAAGGGGCAACCAAAATTAGCTATGGATAGAGCAACCCAACCACCCGGGCCGGCCCTGAATACAACATCCTCCAGTAGTTAGTAAGTAGACTTCTAAACATCCAGACTGGTTCAAGCAGTCTTGAACACAAAAATACATGAGAGTTCATCTCAAGTGAACATGCCCCCTTCGCCTCTCTTCCCTCAGCTTGACGCGCAGTAATGGAGACCTGGGCTTGGTTCTTTCCTTTGTTGACCTAAATATATCACCGCCGCCATTGTTGTTAAAGATCATTGTGTCTACTTATGTTTGGTTAATCAATCAAAGTTACAAGAAAGAAGGATCACTCACTTTTGTGGTTGGAAGGGGTGGTGAAACTTTGGAAGAGGTATCGCATGGGGCACCATCGTCCTTCTCATCTGCTTAACTGCCTTCTCTTCTTCGATCTTTCGATAATTCCACAAGATCAGAAATAGTATATCACAAATTGAACATTCCATACCCACCAAACAAAGAAATCATATTTTCAGTAATCAATAATAAAACCCTTACCATCCTTGTGGATTCCTGTTCATCCCTTAGTCGCTTATACACGACTTCTTTCTCTTTAATCTGAGACAATGCCAGCAGTTAACAGGATCAAAAAACAAAGAAAAAAGATCGATAGCAGTATCAGGTTTGTCACAGAGTCAGTGACTTGTGTGATGAGCACATAGGAATTCAACATCTAGAGATGTGTCAAGTGACCTAGGAGGCAGCAAACTTTTCTGAGAAAGAAAGGCTAGGGGCAACGCGTCAGTGACTTGTGTCATCGACGAAAGAAAGGTTTTCATTACCAAAAGATGGGCAGGAAGAAGAAAGAAAGGCTAGGGGCAACGCGTCAGTGACTTGTGTCATCGACGGGCTCATACAAATTCGAATACATGTATGACAAGCTTGCAAAGGGTCAAATTTCCAGTATTCTTTTCAAGCAGCAGCACTCTGTTGAAATCGGATAGCTTAGTTTGTGTAATATCCGGCGGCATCAGTGACTTGTCTGATTTATATATACCGTGCCATGTGTTATGCATAAGGAGTTCTATTGTGTTATCAGTGAATTGTGTAGGAATCGAACCTCATTCTCTTAACCCTCCAACATCTTAGTTACCACCTGGGACAAATCACCACCTTATTGTGTATTTAATTATCATTAACCTTATTTATATTGAAATACACGAGTGTTTGTCCTAATTTGCATGTAATATTTGACTTGGGTTAGGATCAACCCCATTCCAACAGGATTTACCTAAAAGACATCCGTAATTGTGTGATTTATATAAGTTATCGTGCAATGAACATATAGATTCCATGTCAGAATTCGTGAAATGATTTGTTTCATTCATTTTGGCCTGAGTCTGTTTATAGAGAGGATTATATAGGAAGCTAAGAGGGGCATAAAAGAGGCACAAAACAAAAGATCCATCCTTCCTAATGTGGGAGTAAAAGGCATAAAAAGAGCTAGAAGAAGCCAAAAGCTATACAAGAGTAAGACCAACGCATCTATGTTATACTTAACAAAGAGTTTAGCAGATACTTTCTTTCAACTCTGGAACATTCAATACAACACAATTGGATAACGAAGGTGGGATACTTGCTAAATAAATTCTCTGTTCAGTTTCTATTTCTACACCTAGTATGCTAAAAGTAGCACAAAATGGAACAACAAAACTGATATAAAAATTGCATACGATGATAAACTAGCTAATAAAACAAGTCTTTTACCTTCTTGTCAAACTCGGATCTCTCGACCGCCCTATGATTAACATGAAGTACAAACTCTTGCACATCAGTGAGAGGCTTCCTTTCTCTTTCTGGCAGTGGAATAGGGTCTCTGCGGCCAGATACAAAACATTATCTCAGTAACTTGCTATGATGAATTAAAAATATTTTAAGTGACGATAATAACAATCATACTCTCTCAATACAGGCTGTGCTTTGAACATTCTCTTTTGTGCCTCTTCTTTCTCCAACCTTTCTTTCTCTTCCAGTTTTCTGTGCATCTCCTCTTCGTGCCTAACTAGACTCTCCAATTGGAAAGCCTCAGGCTTTGTACACTGTTTAGGCTGAGGTTTTGGTGGAATCTAGATGCATTGAATATTACATATTTTGTAAGAAACAAAGATGCATTTGAACATATCTTAGACGAATTTCTATGGATGTAAAATGATGGTCTTTACCACTGGATAGTCTGTGGTGTAAGGATAAGGATTCGCCTTGGGGACTCGACCCTTCACCTCCAACTGCTTTTCTAGAATATGAACCGAAAACTGCCTCTCCTTCACAAGTCCCCGTTCCTGAAAGAATTGACAACAAACCAACAGCATGGTCAGGGTTTGAAGTTTGAACTTAAAAGGAACAAGCAGATTAACAAACTCTGCATACCTCTGTATGGAGATGAAATGGATTTGGGATAGTGAGTCTAGGGATATCATGTTGATCACGGAGAGAAGATGTTTCAGAGTGTAGAGAAAGCTGGTAAAGAATGAAGTACAAAGTTAATAGGTATACGACTTGCAAGATCTTTCAACCTTGCTAGAAGTTTGTAATGTTCACCTTATCAAAAAGTTCTGTAACTGCTAACGGACGCGGACCCAGCCTCTCATTAGTTGCAAAGTGGAAGTCTTGCGGAGTTGTTATGTGAGGTTTTGGATTACAAAACAATCCAAGATCTCCTTTGCTTTCGAAAATCTACACATGTTTTTTTGTCAAATGTAAGCAATCATACCTATCAATTTGGTATCTAGGATTGCTACAAAGGAAAGATATAAATATACCTTCTTATTTAGAGGCCTGGCCTTAAACTTTGGAACCTTTTCAAGTTCTTCTGCCTCCAATTCCTGGGAACTCCTAACCCTGTTTTAAAGGAGTATATTTTTGTTAGTTGCTGATTAAAGGAGAAAGAACTGAATCTTAAACAATTGTGAACATAGAATGATTATGTAGCGCATACTTTATAGGCCGAGCCCGTAATGATGTTTCAAGAAGGGGAGGTTTTGGTTCAGTCAGTCTCACTGGTTTGCTTTGATTCTGTTCAATGAGAGTGTTACTTGACGATAGAAATTAACAATCCAAGCAAGATAAAGCCAGAGAATCTCAAATGGTTTCTTTTCCTCACCTGTGATGATGTATAGGAGACTACAGAAGATGTTTCAGCATGTTGGTTTGCCCTTTCCATTGTTTTCAAATGGAACTCCTGTTAACAGGAGAAACAAGCTAAGGTAACTGATTCACTATGGAGCAATTATTTGACCATGAACAGAAATGGATTACCTGAAACTCAGGTGGTTCTGGAGCACTTCTAGGTAGTGGAGGAAGTGAAGGTGCTTCCAGAATCTTCAGATTGATTATAGACATACATTAGTTAACTTCTAAAGGAACAGAAAAAGATGATTTCATGCATATACCAAATGAAAATAAAAATACACCTTCTTGTTTACTGGACGAGCTTTGAACTTGGGGATCTTTGCCAGCATCTCTTCCTCAAGTTCTGCGGAACTCTTCACCCTGACAGCACGCACACGCTGGGCTGTTTCAAATGCAGGTTCCTTGGCCTTGTCAGAGTAAGTTTAGGCCTCCTACGTATTATTGAAGCTGTGCTTTCCTGAAGTATGACCAAAGAAATCAACTTGTCAAGTTGCAGGAGAAGTATGACAATTTGCCATCAGAAAAAAAGGAAACAAAAACCTTAACTACTTGATGTGTTTAACATTTGGTCCTAGATGACAGTACAACTAGAAAGAAAATTATAGATTCAAAACACAATTGAAGACCTATCTTCTTAGAAATTCTACTCAAGTCTGCCACACTGGGAGTGCAGAGTGCATGCTTGAAATTTCTATTCTGGCCAAATTTTCACTTGATAAACAAATGTAAGCTGATACACCTAGGCACAAGCATACAACTCCATCAATATTATAATGGTATATAGAAAGTCCATGTCTTGTTGGTCTATGCAACTACCAAAGCAGATCTGAAACCATGATTCATTCAACATTAAGTATTTTTACTGAATTAGCTAAGTCCATATGTGTTACAGGGGTAACCAACAAATGCACACTGATACCACCACACCTAGGCACAAGCATACAACTTTGTCTGTTGGTGTATACAACTACAAAGCAGATCTGAAACCATGATTCATTCAACAAGTATTTTACTGAATTAGCTATGTCCATATGTGTTACTGGGGTGACCAACAAATGCACACTGATACCACCACACCTAGGCACAAGCATACAACTTTGTCTGTTGGTGTATAAAAAGTCCATGTCTTGTTGGTCTATGCAAAGAAACCATGATTCATTCAACATTAAGTATTTTTTACTGAATTAGCTAAGTCCATATGTGTTACTGGGGTAACCAACAAATGCACACTGATATCACCACACCTAGGCACAATCATACAACTTTGCCTGTTGGTGTATGACCAAAGCAGATCTGAAACCATGATTCATTCAACAAGCATTTTTACTGAATTAGCTATGTCCATATGGTTAGTGGTGTGACCAAATGCACACTGATACCACCACACCTAGGCACAAGCATACAACTTTGTCTGTTGGTGTATACAACTACCACAGCAGATCTGAAACAATGATTCATTTAACATTCAGTATTTTTAATGAATTAGCTAAGTCGGAATGTGTTAGTGGGGTGAGCAACAAATGCATACAACTTTGTCTGTTGGTGTATATCTGGACATGATCCATTCAACATCAAGTATTTTACTGACTTAGCAAAATGGGTACATGAGTGACCACCGAATGCAATTTATTTCCTAGTCTGTTATCTCCAACCATTACCATATCACCTTCTCAAACCGACTCTGTTTTGTATATTTGTAATTAATTATTTAAGTGGCTAGTAGACAACATGTTTTTTATTTCACTTTGTAGTTATCTAACTAATTGTTTAGGTGGCTAGTAAAGCATAGTAAGATCGCAAGACAGAAACTATCTTTACTCACTTTGCAGGCAGTGAGCTTGTTATGTAGTCATAAAACTAACATGCTTTGTATATTCCAATTTGAAGATCGCAAGAGAGAAGCCTATCTTTACTCACTTTGCAGGCAGTGAGCTTATTATGTAGTCATAAAACTAACATGGTTTGTATATTCCAATTTGAAGATGTGAGTTTCCTCAAGGATTCCACATGACATTTCATTTAAAATAAACAACTGTTTTGTACATTTGTAAATAATTATTTAGGTGGCTAGTTACTTTTAGTCATTAATCCCAAGTCATTAACCCTAGTATATTACTTTTAGTCACTAACATGCTTTGTATTTCACTTTGTAGGTATCTAACTAATTGTTTAGGTGGCTAGTAGATCATAGTAAGATCCCAAGAGAGATAATGCAGGAATAAGAACTATCTTTACTCACTTTGCAGGCAGTGAGCTTATTATGTAGTCATAAAACTAACATGCTTTGTATATTCCATTTTGAACACTATAGTAAAAAAAGAGATGTGAGTTTCCTCAAAAGATTCCACATGGACATTTCATTTAAAAGTAAACAACATGTTTTGTACATTTGTAAGTAATTATTAGGTGGCTAGTTACTTTTAGTCATTAATCCCAAGTCATTAACCCTAGTATATTACTTTTAGTCACTAACATGCTTTGTATATTCCATTTTGAACTACTATAGTAAAAAAAATGTGAGTTTCCCAAAGGATTACATGGACATTTCATTTAAAAGTAAACAACATGTTTTGTACATTTGTAAATAATTATTTTGGCAGCTAGTTACTTTTAGTCATTAACCCTAATATATAATATCCTTTCATTAATCCCTAGTGTTGGTGTATAATATCCTTTCTTAGTATGTATTATAATCTCCAACCATTACCGTATCATCTTGTCAGCCTCCAATCGACTCTGTTTTGTACATTTGTAAATAATTATTTAGGTGGCTAGTTTTTTTAGTCATTAATTCCTAGTATACAATATCCTTTCATTAATCCCTAGTACTACCAAAGAATATCTGGACATGATCCATTCAACATTAAGTATTTTACTGAAATAGCAAAGTCAGTATGTTTTACAAGAGTGACCGCCGAATGCAATCTATTTCTTAGTCTGTATTATATAATCTCTAACCATTACCATATCCTCAAATTGACTCTCTTTTGTACATTTTAAAGATTATTTAGGTGGCTAGTTACTTTTAGTCATTAATCCGTAGTACATAATCCTTGAATAATGTGAAACTATTTGTACTCATAGCCACATATTGACTTCATTTTGTAGTTATCTAACTAATTGTTTAGGTGGCTAGCAGATCATATAGTAAGATCCCAAGAGAGGTAATATCTGGAAATAAGAAACTATCTTTACTCAGGTTGCAGGCAGTGAGCTTATTATGTAGTATAAAACTAACATGCTTTTTATATTCCATTTTGAACTACTGTAGTAAAAAGAGATGTGAGTTTCCTCAAAGGATTCCACATGAACATTTCATTTAAAAGTAAACAACATGTTTTGTACATTTGTAAATAATTATTTAGGTGGCTAATTACTTTTAGTAATTAGTCCCTACATATTAATATCCAACAATAAAAAACTATCTTTAGTCACTTTGTATGCATGGTACTCATAAAACTAAAACGCTTTGTATTAGGCCAGTTTGAACTACTATTGTAAAGCAAGTGATGTGAGTCTCCAACATGATACATTTTGTTCAAAAGTAACCAACATGAGAGATGTGAGTTTCCTCAAAGGATTCCACATGGACATTTCATTTAAAAGTAAACAACATGTTTTGTACATTTGTAAACAATTATTTAGGTGGCTAATTACTTTTAGTAATTAGTCCCTAGATATATAATCCAACAATAAAAAACTATTTTTAGTCACTTTGTAGGCATGGTACTCATAAAACTAAAACGCTTTGTATTAGGCCAGTTTGAACTACTATTGTAAAGCAAGTGATGTGAGTTTCCAACACGATACATTTTGTTCAAAAGTAACCAACATGAGACATTCCGGTATAGAAAATTCGAAGAGCTTAAGAAGTTTCAAAAGGAGAAAGAAGGAAAAGTGGTAGAACCATATAAGGTGTTAAACTCCAATAAAACACTTGCAGATAGTTAGTCCCTAGATGTATAATAATCAACAAACTATCTTTAGTTACTTTGTAGAAAGTGACTTATTATGGTACTCATAAAACTAACACGCTTTGTATAGTCCAGTTTGAATTACTATTGTAAAGCAAGAGATGTGAGTTTCCAACCATATAAGGTGTTAAAGTCCAAGAAAACACTTGCAGCTAACTGTCCATGAGCATTTGCATAGAAGATCCTAAAAATGATAAATATTGTGCCACAAAATAATAATTAGTCTCTAGATATATAATCCAGCAATAGGAAACTTTAATCACTTTGTAGGCAGTCCTGTTTGAATTACTTTGCAGGCAGTGAACTTATTATGGTACTGACAAAACTAACACAGCTTTGTATAGTCCTGTTTGAATTATTATTGTAAAGCAAGAGATGTGAGTTTCCAACATGAGACATTTTGTTTAGAAGTATCCAACATGAGACATTCCAGTATAGAAAATTACAAGAGTTTGTTAAATTCTAATTCCGCTTGTAAGAAGTTCCAGAAGATATAAAGGAGAAAGAAGGAAATGCGGTAGAACCATAGGTGTTAAATTCCAAGAAAATACTTACAGATAGTCCTGTTTGAATAACTGTCCATGCATTCATGAGCAGTTGTGTAGAAGACACCTAAATTAACAGAAATTTTCATACGAAAGGAAGAAAATATGGCCATTTCCACGTAAAGCGAAAATTTTGAGGGATTCGAAATTGGGGGGCAACTCGCCAAGTGACTTGGCGAGTTGGGGGAAGTCGCCAACGCACTTGGCGAGTAGGCTGCTGGTCCGGCACTGTAACGGGGACTCGCCAAGTGAGTAGGTGCGTTGGGTGAAAGAGCCAACTCACTTGGCGAGTTCAGTTGAGACCGCCAACTAAATTGACTGCTCACCCGCATTCCCAGCACTGACCCCCTCAAAGACCACGTAGCGACTGACGACCCCACACTTTCCCAAAACCTTGACCCCTATAAACAGCAGTCCATACCCCCTCTCCTTCACACAAAATCAGAACAAACCTCTCTATCACACAAAATCCTACCTCCCCTAAAATTAAATTCCAAGAAAACACTTACAGATAGCTGTCCATGCATTCATGAGCGGTTGTGTAGAAGACACCTAAAATTAACAGAAATTTTCATATGAAGGAAAAAAAAAAAAATAGGACTAATTCCACGTAAGGAAAAAGTTTGGGAGAATTCAAAATTGGGGGTCAACTCGCCAAGTCACTTGGCGAGTAAGGGAAAGTCACCAACTCTAACTCACTCGAGTAGGCTGCTGGTCTGGCGCATTCCCAGCACTGACCCCCTCAAAGACCACGTAGCGACTGACGACCCCACACTTTCCCAAAACCCTGACCCCTATAAACAGCAGTTCATACCCCCTCTCCTTCACACAAAATCAGAACAAACCTCTCTATCACACAGAATCATACCTCCCCTAAAATTAAATTCCAAGAAAACACTTACAGATAGCTGTCCATGCATTCATGAGCGGTTGTGTAGAAGTCACCTAAAATTAACAGAAATGTTCATATGAAGGAAAGAAAATAGGACTAATTCCACGTAAGGAAAAAATTTGGGAGAATTCAAAATTGGGGGACAACTCGCCAAGTCACTTGGCGAGTAAAGGAAAGTCACCAACTCTAACTCACTCGAGTAGGCTGCTAGTCTGGCGCTATAAGGGGGACTTGCCAAGTGAGTTGGCGAGTTGGGGTGAGAAACAGCCAACTCACTTGGCGAGTTCAGTTTTGGACCGACAACCCGCATTCCCAGCACTAACCCCCTCGAAGACCATGCGACGACCGACAACCCCACACTTTCCCATAACCCTGATCCCTATAATCAGCAGCTCATACCCCCTCTCATTCACACACAATCAGAACAAAACCCTCCCTCCCCCATTCTCATACATAACCCTCACCCCCCTCCTCATACATTATACATACAACCATCCCCTCCCTCCATTTCACACAATATCTAACAAAAATTAAAAAAATATTATTATTACTTACGTTTGGTTTTTTTTTTCTAGCCGTCAAATCTCTCCTCTTTCTCTGTCTGTCTTCCATTTATGTTCTTCCTGCTTTCGGATATAAAATGGAGGGAGGGGGTGGTTGTGTATGAGGGAGGGGGATAAGGGTTATGTATGAGAATGGAGGGGGGGGGGGGGGGGGGGGGGGGTGTTGTTTGCTGTATGTGATGGAAGGGGAGGGGAGGTTTGATTCTGTGTGATGGAGAGGGGGGAGGGGTTTGATCTGATTGTATGTAAGTGATAATATTATTATTTTAATTTTTGTTAGATAATTTGTGAAATGGAGGGAGGGGATGGTTGTATGTATGAGGGAGAGGGATAAGGGTTATGTATGAGAATGGAGGGGAGGAGGGGGGGGGGGGGGGGGGGGGGGGGGGGGGGGGGGGGGGGGGGGGGGGGGGGGGGGTCTGTTTGCTGTATGTGATGGAAGGGAGGGGAGGTTTGATTCTGTGTGATGGAGAGGGGGAGGGGTTTGATATGATTGTGTGTGAAGGAGAGGGGGTATGGGTTGTTGTTTATAGGGGTCAGTATTATGGAAAAGTGTGGGTCGACGCATTGTCTTCGAGGGGATCAGTGCTGGAAATGCGGGTGCACGATCTTCAAGGCCAACTCGCTAACTCAGATAGCGGTCTCAACTGAACTCGCCAAGTGAGTTGGCTCTTTCATCCCAACTCGCCAACTCACTTGGCGAGTCTCCCTTATAGCGCTGGACCACAGCCCACTCGTCAAGTGAGTTGGCGACTTCTCCCAACTCGCCAAGTCACTTGGCAAGTTTAATTGGTCCAATAACACAAGTCTAACAATAGGCTAGTCACAAACCATAATAACTAACACAATATTTATAAATAAATATACACAATATTATAAGTATGAAATGGCAAAATAATCCCTATTCGAAAAGTGGTAGTGACAAGTCTACTTCCCTTGAAATAATTTCGTTCTCGAAATTAAAAGACAAAACTAATAGAGGAACACAAACAGTACAAAGGAAGGTTACATTCTCCCGACGATCCAAGGGAATGACCTGGTTCCGGAGCATGTCGTTTCCCTCTCCCAGGTAGACTCACCCGGAGAGATAAGGGTATCACTCCCGCATGTCGTTTCCCTCTCCCAGGTAGACTCATCCGGAGAGTGATGCCTCCATGCGACGCGAACCAAGGGAATGACCTGGTTCCGGAGCACATTCTCCCGACGATCCAAAATCTCAACTGGCTGCTCTGGATAACTGAGAATCGGGCCCACCTTGATCTCGAAGTGGTCCAAAACGTGATTAGGACCTGCCACGTACCCGTCTCAGCTTCGACACGTGGAATACGTTGTACTCCTCTAATGCAGGCGATAAGTCTAGTCGGTAGGCCACTGCACCGACTCAAGGATACTGAAAGGTCCAATGAATCACAGAGTAAGCTTGCCTCCACCAAAGTGAATCGTGTCCCGTATCGGAGAAATCCGCAAGAATACTAGGTCGACAACCTATTACAAAACAAAGCTTAAAACTTTATCTACAAGAAACAACAATCAGACACAAACACAAGAAATCTAAGCTATACCTCAAACTCCAAGGGTCTCTGGTTGCTATTGGCCCAATGTCGTTGTCTGTCCTGTGCCACCCGAAGTCTAACTCTAATCATTTGACATTCTCTGCTGCATCCACAATCATCTCCAGGCCAAGCAAAGCTCTCTCACCAACATCGTCTGAAGTTAAGGGAGTACGACACCTCCGTCTATATAGAGCCTCAAATGGTGACATCTCTATACTGGCCTGGTAGCTGTTGTTGTAAGCAAACTCTACTAAGTGGAGATGGTCCTCCCAAGATTTCTATACTCGAGTGTCTGAATAGTCATCTCCGACTGCCCATCCGTCTGAGAGTTATATGCGGTGCTAAACTTGAGCTGGTTGCCCAAGCTAGCCTACAAACTCCTTCAGAAATAATAAGTGAAACGACTATTCCGATCCGAGATTATACTCACAGGAACCCCGTACAACCTGACGATCTGTCTCATATACATCTCAGCCAGTCTCTCCGTAGAAAAACCTACCTTGAAAGGCAAAAAGTAGGCCAATTTGATCAACCTGTCAACGATAACCCAAATTGCGTTTTTCCGTCATGGAGATCATAGAAGTCCAGACATAAAATTCAAGGTAATGTGTTCTCACTTCCACTCTGGAATGAGTAATGGCTGAAGCAGTCCACCTAGTCTCTGCCTCTCTACTTTTACCTGCTGGCACACTAAGCATCTGGATACGAACTGTGTTACCTCCCGCTTCAAGCCATACCACCACACGTGTTCTCTCAGGTTCCTATATATCTTGTTAGCACCATGATGCATAGATTACTGAGAGCGACATGTCTCCTGAAGAACCTCTTCCCGCAACTCTCCACTAGGCACACACAATCTAGTACCGTGCCTCAATGATCCATCCATGTCAATTGAGAAGTCATCCAACAACCATGTCTGAACCTGCTCTCTGATGATTCTCAGAGTCACATCATCAAACTGTGCTGATTTGGTCCTGTCCATTAGCTCAAGACTGAATTTGCAAACCCACGTCTAGGGTCAAATACATAGCTATCAGATATCTGCTCAAAGCATCGACAACTACGTTAGCCTTTCCTAGGTGATACTGTAAGGAGATATCAAAATCCTTCATCAGCTCTAACCACCGCCTCTGCCTCATATTCAGCTCTTTCTGCTTAAATACGTACTTCAAGCTCTTGTGGTATGTGAAGATACCCACACTCCCTCCATACAAATAGTATTTCCTTCATCAACTCTCTTGTGATCTTCTCATGAGGACGTCAAGATAGGAGCCGATGTTAATCTCTTCTTCAGCTCCTCGAAGGTAGCCTGATACTCCTCGAACCACACAAACTCTACGTCCTTCCTAGTGAGTCGGGTCATCGGCTCAGCAATCCTGGACAAGTCCTGTACAAACTTTCGGTAATAGCCTGCCAGACCCAAAAAACTCTGAATCTCTGCAACTGAGTTCGGGGTAGTCCAGGACTCCGCTGCTGCGATCTTCTTTGGATCAACTAAGATCCCAGCACCAGACACAACATGCCCCAGAAACTCTACTTTGTTCAAGAAGAACTCGCACTTCGATAACTTTTTGTACAACTGCTCCTTTTTGAGAGTCTCCAGCACTATCCTCAGATGCTCTTCGTGCTCCTCTAGCGTCTTCGAATAGATGAGAATATCATCAATAAACACCACCATAAACTTGTCAAGGTATTGATGGAATACCTTGTCCACCAAGTTCATGAACACCGCCAGAGCATTAGTCAACCCAAACGGCATAAGGTGAACTCATACTGGCCATAGCGAATTCGAAAAGCAGTCTTCGAAATATCTTCCTTCTTCACCTTCAGCTGGTGATACCCCAGTCTTCGAAATGTCTTCCTTCTTCACCTTCAGCTGGTGATACCCTGACCTCAAGTCAATCTTCGAAAATACCCTAGCGTTACTCAACTGATCAAATAAGTCATCAGTCCTCGGAAGCGGATATTGTTCTTGATAGTGAGGTTGTTCAAAGCCCGGTAACCGATGCACATGTGCACCGATCCATCCTTCTTCGGTACAAACAATACCGGAGTATGCCAAGGTGAAGAACTGTATTAAATAAATCCCTTCCTGCAACTCATCTACCCGCTTCTTCAGCTCTGCCACCTCACTATTGTTCATCCTATAGACATTCTGCGAATTAGGCTCTGCACCAGGCACCAAGTCTAGAGAGAACTCAACATTCCTGTTTGACGGCAATTCCGACAACTCATCTGGAAACACATCCATAAACTCTGCTATCAAATGATGAGGCAACTCCTCCTCTTCAACCAAAGCTCCGCAGATAGCACTACCACTGGCTCTCCTGGTGGGCAACTCTACAATCTATGCTAGTAAAGTGCATACTCAACCAATCCATCCCGAGTACAATGTCGTAGCTTGGAAGTGACATTATGAGTAAACACGCACTCAAATCCCGACCTTCCAAAGAAATACTCCGTCCCTTGCAAACATCACTGACCAGGATAATGCCTCCTCCGGTCATGATCTTGCAAGTCCACCCAAAGATTCAGCAGGAATATGATGCTTGAAGCAAATGAAACAGATATAAAACTATGAAATGCACCACTATCAAACAATGCTGAAGCTGGAATAGAATCAAGAAGAACAGAACCTGCTATAGCATTACCAACGGGCTCAGCCTCCTCAACTGTCAGAGCAAACGCCCTATCCTGAGCACCCTCTGCTGCCGGTGTTGAGCAAACCATTGCTGCTGAGTCTGAAGTGGTGGTCCCTTGGTGGTATCGTAGGTGGCCTCGTCGGTGCTCTCTGAGCTGCAACTGCCCCCTGAGCTGCATGACGAGGGCCCGAAGGGCAATCTCTCATCTGATGTTCCGCGGCACCGTAATATAGGCACACTCCCAGCCTCTTCCTACAAACTTCCCATATATGGCCGGGCTTCTTGTAGAAGTGACAATGAGGAGCATGCTGCATCGGCCTCTGCTGCTGCTGTGGTACCTGCTGAACTGCCTGAAACAGCTGTTGCGGCGACTGAAAAGAATGATGTGAACTTGGGGATGTTTAGCAGGCCTCGCTGCTAGTATCCCCGATGAGAAGTCAAGGTCTCTCTTGGGCTTTAAGCCCAACTCCCGCTCTACCTCCTCAAGGATCTCCACATAAGTCTCATAGAAGGAAGGGATAAAAAGATCTTCACATCCTAGTTCAGACCCTCCCTGAAGCGACTCGCTCTGATCTCCGAGTCCCGCACCATATACTCTGTGTTTCGGCTCAACCTACCGAACTCCACAGCGTACTCCTCAACTAACATACCTATCTGCTGGAGGTTCTGAAACTGTGTGACTAGGTCTAATATGTCAGTAGACGAGAAGAACTTTCTTGAAGAGTCCTTGAATTCTGCCCAAATATGACCCTCTCAACCAAGAGTCGGCATATTTTTGAACCAGGTGCGAGCAATATCCAGTAGCTTAAGTCCTACTGCCTTAACCTTCAAGTCATCAGCAAGACGGAACACCCTCATAAGTCGGTTGATATCCTCGAGCCAGTCATCTGCATAAATGAAGCCGTTAGTCCCGTGAAGTCTCGTAGTCCCAGCTTCTTGAAATCCTGGATGGTTACTCGGCCTGAGCTGAGTACCTGCTGCTGGACCGGAGCTCCCTGCTCAACTGCAGCTAGAGCGAGCTGATGGGCGCTCTCCATGCCCTGTTGCATTGTGTCTGACTGCCTCTGGTGTGCCTCAGATTGAGCCCTGCGCCTCTAGCATATCCCTGAACAGAGCAAACATTTGTCCCATATCAGTAGGCACTGGAGGCGGAAGAGGAAGATCTCCTGGAACAGACGGAGGAGTCCGCTGCATAGGAGAGGAGGAAGACCCACGACAACTCCGGTTGCGGCCCTCTATACTGGATTAAGAGCACCCACAACGACCTCGAAAATGGTCATCTGCACTGGAGGCGGAGCACCCCCGAAGGCTGCTGATACTCTAACTCATGGAGGGGTAACTAGGGCAGGCCCGCGGGATGTCATGGGTGTTTGAGAGGGAATGGTGTAGAGTGCTCCGCCTCCAGGCAGAGGTTGGAGTATCTGCAGCCTTCAGGGGTGCCCCTCCTCCTACGTACTGGAGGCGGAGCACCCCCGAAGGCTGCTGATACTCAAACTCCTGGAGGGGTAACTGGGGCAGGCCCGCGGGATGTCGTGGGTGTTTGAGAGGGAATGGTGGAGAGTGCTCCGCCTCCAGGCAGAGGTTGGAGTATCAGCAGCCTTCAGGGGTGCCCCTCCTCCTACGCAGCGGACTGCTCCATCTGTTCTAGGAGATCTTCCTCCTCCGCCTCCGGTGCCTACTGATATGGGACAAATGTTTGCTCCGTTCAGGGAGATGCTAGAGGCGCAGAAAGCTTAGTCCGAGGCGCACCTGAGACAGTCGCTCATCTGCTCGCTCTAGCTGTAGTAGAGCGGGGAGCTCCGGCCCAGCAGCACGGTACCCATCTCAGGCCGAGTAACATCCAGGATTTCAAGAAACTGGGGCCACGAGACTCCGGGGGACTGAGTGCATCATTTATGCAGATGACTGGCTCTAGGATATCGACTGACTTATGAGGGTATCCCGCCTTTCTGATGACTTAAAGGTTGAGGCAGTAGTGTTTCAGCTAATGGATATTGCTCACACCTGGTTCAGGAATGAGCCGACTCTTGCTGGAGAGGGTCATACCTGGGCAAATTCAAGGACCTCTTCAAGGATAAGTTCTTCTAGCCTACTGACAGATTGAACCTGGCCAGACAGTTTCAGAACCTCTAGCAGAGAGGTATGTCAGTTGAGGAGTACGCTGCAGAGTTCGGTAGGCTGAGCCGATACGCAGAGTATAGAGCGGGACTTGGAGATCAGAGCGAGTCGCTTCAGGGAGGGTCTGGGATGTGAAGATCCTTATCCCTTCTTTCTATGAGACTTATATGGAGACCCTTGCGGAGGCACGCAAGGTAAAGTGGGAGTTGGGCTTGAAGTCCAAGAGAGACCGCGTCCCTAGCTTCAGCATTATTTTTTTTTCAGTCGCCAGAGCAGCAGTTTCAGGCTCCAGGGGGACTGAGTGCATCATTTATGCAGATGACTGGCTCTAGGATATCGACTGACTTATGAGGGTATCCCGCCTTTCTGATGACTTAAAGGTTGAGGCAATAGTGTTTCAGCTAATGGATATTGCTCACACCTGGTTCAGGAATGAGCCGACTCTTGCTGGAGAGGGTCATACCTGGGCAGAATTCAAGGACCTCTTTAAGGATAAGTTCTTCTAGCCTACTGACAGATTGAACCTGGCCAGACAGTTTCAGAGCCTCTAGCAGAGAGGTATGTCAGTTGAGGAGTACGCTGCAGAGTTCGGTAGGCTGAGCCGATACGCAGAGTATATAGAGCGGGACTTGGAGATCAGAGCGAGTCGCTTCAGGGAGGTCTGGGATGTGAAGATCCTTATCCCTTCTTTCTATGAGACTTATATGGAGACCCTTGCGGAGGCACGCAAGGTAAAGTGGGAGTTGGGCTTGAAGTCCAAGAGAGCCGCGTCCCTAGCTTCAGCATTATTTTTTTTCAGTCGCCAGAGCAGCAGTTTCAGCTCCAGCTAGGGCACTAGTTCAGCAGGTGCTACAACAACAACATAGGCCGATACAACATGCTCCTCATTGCCACTTCTGTAAGAAGCCCAACCACATCTGGAAAGTTTATAGAAAGAGGCTAGGAGTGTGCCTATACCGCGGTATCGCAGGGCATTAGATGAGCGATTGCCCTTCGATCCTCCTCATCATGTAGCTCAGGGGGCAAGTGCAGCTCAGAGAGCACCGGCGAGGCCACCTGCGATACCATCGATGGGACCACCACTTCAGACTCAGCAACAGTGGTTTTCTCAGCACCAACAACAGACGGGTGCTCAAGACAGGGCGTTTACTCTGACAGTTGAGGAGGCCGAGCCCATTGGTGATGTATATGCAGGTTCTGTTTTTCTTGATTCCATTCCAACTTCAGTATTGCTTGATAGTGGTGCATCTCCTATTTTTATATTTGTTTCATTTGCTATCAAGGATCATATTCCAGCTGAATCTTTGGGTAGGACTTGCAAGATCATGATGGGGAGAGAGATTATCCTGGTCAGTGATGTTTGGCAAGGGGCGGAGTGTCTTTGGGAGGCCGAAATTTGAGTGCATATTTACTCGTAATGTCTGCCAGGAGAGCTAGTGTTTGAGTTTGCTAGAGGAGCAGCGGAACCGGGTGGTAGTGGTATCTGCAGAGCTTGGTAGAAGAGAAGGAGTTGCCTCATCATTTGATAGCAGAGTTTATGGAAGTGTTTCCGGATGAGTTGTCCGGATTGGCGTAGGACAGGGATGTTGAGTTCTCTATAGACATGGTGCCAGATGCAGAGCCTATTTCGCTGTAAGTCTATAGGGTGAACAACATTAAGTTGGCAGAGCTAAAGATGCAAGTAGATGAGTTGTAGGATAAGGAATTTATCAGATGCAGTTCTTTGCCTTGGGGTGCTCCGATATTGTTTGTACCAAAGAAGGATGAATCTGTGCTCATGTGCATCGATTACATGGCTTTGAACAATCTCAATATCAAGAACAAATATCCCTGCCGAGGATTGATGACTTATTTGATCAGTTGAGTGGCGCTAAGATATTTTCGAAGATAGACTTGAGGTCAGGGTATCACCAGCTGAAGGTGAAGAAGGAAGACATTTCAAAGACTGCTTTTCGGACTCGCTATGGCCAGTATGAGTTTACGTTATGCCGTTTGGGTTGACTAATGCTCTGGTGGTGTTCATGAACTTGATGAACAAGATTTTCCACCAATACCTTGACAAGTTCATGGTGTTTATTGATGATATTGTCTATTTGAAGATGCCAGAGGAGCATCTGAGGGTTATGCTGGAGACTCTCAGGAAGGAGCAGTTGTACAAAAAGTTATCGAAGTACGAATTCTTCTTAGACAAAGTAGAGCTTATGGGGCATGTTGTGTCCGGTGTTGGGATCTCAGTTGATACGAAGAAGATCGAAGCAGTGGAGTCCTGGACTATCCTGAGCTCAGTTGCAGAGATTCGGAGTTGCAGGCTATTATCGGAAGTTCGTACAGGACTTTTTCAGGATTGCTGAGCCGATGACCCGACTCACCAGAAAGGACGTGAAGTTTGTGTGGTCCGAGGAGTCTCAGGCTGCATTCGAGGAGCTCAAGAAGTGGTTGACATCGGCTCATATCTTGACGTTGCCATTAGGGTCAGGTGGATTTACTATCTATAGTGATGCTTCGAAAAAGAGTTTAGGTTGTGTTTTTCAGCAGCATAGGAAGGTAATTGCCTATGCATCTAGACAGTTACGTCCTTATGAGAAGAACTACCCGACTCATGAGTTAGAGTTGGTAGCTGCCATCGTTGCTATGAAGCTATGAAAATACCATTTGTATGGAGAGTGAGTGAAAATTTTTACAAATCACAAGAGCTTGAAGTACGTGTTTATCCAGAAAGAGCTGAATATGAGGCAGAGGAGGTGGTTAGAGCTGATGAAGGATTTTTGATATCTTCTTACAGTATCACGTAGGGAAGGCCAACGTAGTTGTCGATGCTTTGAGCAGATATTCGGTAGCTATGTATTTGACCCTAGATCGTCACCTATTGGCAAATTTGGAGAGCTTGGGGTTGAGGTGATAGTTCCTGGGATTGAGATACAGATGTAGGGTTTGCAGTCTTAGCTAATAGACAGGACCAAGTCAGCACAGTTTGATGATGTGACTCTGAGGAGCATCAGAGAGCAGGTTCAGACATGGTTGTTGGATGACTTCTCAATTGTCGAGGATGGATCGTTGAGACACGGTACTAGATTGTGTGTGCCTAATAGAAGGTTGCAGGAAGAGGTTCTTCGGTAGACACGTCGCTCTCAGTAATCTATGTATCCTGGTGCCAACAAGATGTATAAGGATCTAAGAAAACACGTATGGTGGTATGGCTTGAAGCGGGAGGTGGCACAGTTCGTATTCAGATGCAAGTAGGTGAAAGTAGAGAGGCGGAGACCAGGTGGACTGCTTCAGCCATTATCCATTCCAGAGTGGAAGTGAGAACACATTACCATAGATTTTATGTCTTGACTTCCACGATCTCCAAGACGGAAAAACGCAATTTGGGTTATCGTTGACAGGTCGATCAAATCAGCCTACTTTTTGCCTTTCGAGGTAGGTTTGTCTACGGAGAGGCAGGCTGAGATGTATATGAGACAGATCGTCATGTTGTACGTGGTTCCTGTGAGTATAGTCTCGGATCGGAATAATCGTTTCACTTCTTATTTATGGAGGAGTTTGCATGCTAGCTTGGGCACCCAGCTCAAGTTTAGTACCGCATATTACCCTCAGATGGATGGACAGTCGGAGAGGACTATTCAGACTCTCGAGAATATACTTTGCACCTGTGTGCTAAATTTTGGAGGATCTTGGGAGAACCATCTCCACTTGGTAGATTTTGCTTACAACATCTCCACTTGACAGTATAAAGATGTCACCATTTGAGGCTCTATATGGACGGAGGTGTCGTACTCCCTTGTCTTTGGACGATATTGGTGAGAGAGTTTTGCTTGGCCCGGAGATGATTGTGGATGCAACAGAGAATGTTAAGATGATTAGAGAGAGACTTCGGATGGCGCAGGACAGACATCGACATTGGACCGATACACCGGAGACCCTTGGAGTTTGAGGTATAGCTTAAATTTCTTGTGTTTGCGTCTGATTGTGGTTGTTTCTTGTAGATTAAGTTTTAAGCTTTGTTTTGTAATAGGTAGGCGACCTAGTATTCTTGCAAATCTCTCCGACGTGGGGCACGATTTACTTCAGTCCACGATTCATCGGACCTTTCAGTATCCTTGAGAGGGTCGGTGCAGTGGCCTACCGACTAGACTTACCGTCTGCATTAGCTTAGATTTCTTATGTTTGCGTCTGATTGTGGTTGTTTCTTGAAGATTAAGTTTTAAGCTTTGTTTTGTAATAGGTAGGCGACCTAGTATTCTTGCAGATCTCTCCGATGCGGGGCACGATTCACTTCAGTCCACGATTCATCGGACCTTTCAGTATCCTTGAGAGGGTCGGTGCAGTGGCCTACCGACTAGACTTACCGTCTGCATTAGAGAGAATGCACAATGTGTTCCACATGCCGCAGCTGAGACGGTACGTGGCAGATCCTAGTCACGTTTTGGACCACTCCGAGATCAAGGGGACTGACTCTCAGTTATCCAGAGCAGCCAGTTGAGATTCTGGATCGTTGGAAGAAGCTGCTCTGAAACCAGGACATTCTTTGGTTTGCATCGTATGGAGGCATCACTCTCCGGGTGAGTCTACCTGGAAGAGGGAGGAAGACATGTGGGAGCGATACCCTTTTCTCTTCGAGCCTTGAGGTAACCTTCCTTTGTACTGTTTGTGTTCCTCTATTAGTTTTGTCTTTTAATTTCGAGGACTAAATTATTTTAAGGGGGGTAGACTTGTCACTAGTACTTTTTCGAATAGGGGTAATTTTGTCATTTCATATATTATTATATGTGTATATTTATTTATAAATATGTGTTAGTTATTATGGTTAGTGACTAGCCTATTGTTAGACTTGTGTTAGTGGACCGATTAAACTAGAACCTAAGCTAGAGCCCAATAATTAGCATGATATGAATCATAGACCAACTTATTGGACTAGGCCCAATTAGACCCATTAGTCATGACCAATTAATTAAAATATAGATTAGACTATTTACCAAAATAGGTTTAAACCCTTCCATGTAGTAATTAGCCCCCATGACAAGTTTTGGAGGGCAACTTGGACATTTTGGATTAGCCTTAACATAGCTAGCATGGCCGGCCACTTTAGGAGAGGGTCTCCATTCATTCATTTCATTTTATTACTCTTTTTCTTCCAATTTGGCATTCTTCTCCAAATAAAGCCATTCCTCTACCAATTTTTCTCAAATTTCACTCAATCTCTCATCCATTCCTCTCATTTTCTACACTAGAAGGAGCTTAGGAGCTTGGAGACTAGGAGCACAAGAAGAGAAATCCATTTGCTATGAGCTATGTGTCCGAATCTTGTCCATTTAGCTTTTCATTGGGAATCGATCTCTTAATAGGATCTTATTTTCCTCTTTAAATAGATTCTATTTGTGCTATTTGACCCTTAGGAATTCACCCGTAGACTAGGACTACCCATAGGATGAGTTTTGAGACTCAAATGACTCTCTATTTGAAAGTTATATTAGGTTTTATGCCATTTTAGGGAAATTCCGAGAATGGTGTACCAAGTATTTGTCATTAGGTTTGTTAGACCTATTTAGATTAGGTTTGGTTGGGTGTGTCTAGGTTCGTGCCCACAAATGGATACGTGTAGGTCGTGTCATGATACGTAGGACACAGGATCAATCTGAATTTTTTGCCTCTGACACTTGTGGTGCACATATCCTATTGCACATGACACTAGCCTTGCTATGCTAATTATGTTCTAATATACATTTTAGACTTGTCCATGTAATTTGGTAGGATTTGGATAAGGTTTTGTATAGATATCTTGGTCGTATCACAAGCGTATCGTAGAAATCTGTCCTGCCGAACCGCCTCGATCACATCATTAAAGGAACACATAGAGGATTAAGGACATACGTGTCTCTTTACTTTATATCACATCTTCTTTTCTTTACAGCAGATAAGAAGGAATCTTCTTTTACAATCAATATTAGTGGCTATCACAATCAATTCCTGCTTTATTCCAGCGCCGCACATCTGTCTTCTATATGTCATGAACGCTGTTTCTAGGCCTCCTTCGTGGAGCATGACTAGTGGATGATTCGGCCACCATAATTCTTTCTTCATTGTCTTCATTATTACCAGAGAAAAATTCATCCTCATCCTCCTGAGCTGCAACCGACGCTGTTGATGACTTCATTGATTCGTCATCGCCCAAGTCTTCTAGCAATTCATCTTTATATTTATCCTCAAACAGTGCTTTCATTTGAGAATAAAGATATTTTTGGCATCGAACTTTAAGTTCCTGTCGAGACATCTTCGAATTTTTCCTCATTAAGGAATCCTTGAATTTTCTCAAAGAATTATCTTCATAATCCATTGTATTTTGCTCCTCCTGCAGACGCTGCGACTCTTTAGCCTCTGCTGCAAGAGATGCCCTTATTTCAGCTATTTTCTTTCTCATCAATTCGGTTCCACCATTTGACGAGAAATATTTTTTTCAACATTAAAATTCCCAGTAGTCCCTCTTCGTATGTCAGAGACCAGTTCATTATGTGAGGAATATTGTTGGCGACGAAGAAATACATTGTCATTTCTTCGTCATAATAATTCTGACGACGTTGGCAAATTTTTGTCTGTTCGACCCATTCTTCGAACATTTTTAACAAGGACGGTGAAAAGATCTCTAGACTAGCTCCGAAGTATAACCACCACTTGTAGAACCATGCAGAAATTTTCTGCTCCAATATTTTGGACAAATTTTTACGAACCATGAATGCTTTCTTCTATCATTTTCATAATAGAACACATTAAAGAAAGCAATATAGTCCCAATAGGTAAATTTGATTGAGACTGTCTTCCCTGGAAAACATTGCTCTTTCCAAGTTTGGATGTAAGCCCCATGATTGAGGGGTGAGAATTTTATATATAGTAATTTTACTATATATGATTTCTGTTAGAGGATCTTTCGGATTCAGCCGAAAGTGCTCAATCTCCGCAGAATTGGTTGAAAGAAGCATTTCTTTGTAATGGCTTCTTGCCCTATTCTTGATAGGATAGAAATTTTGCTCAAAATATTTTTCTCTGAGCTTCCATGGATCATTAATTAATGGCAGATCATTTCTATCTAGACATATTATGTCTTCAATATTAATTTATGGGTGTATATTAAATCCACATCAGAAAGTGTCGCTACTTTCTTGTAGGAAATTTTTTCCTTATCATTGTCAGTCGTATTAGCCGTATTCGCCAAAACCACAATATTTCTTCTGACAGGATTTTGGTCCCGTCTTCTGTGAGTTTTTCGATTTCTGGGTTGCTCCCATTTGGGAGGCTCCCGGGTTTTCCTTTGTCCCGTCTATCCATTCTGCAAAAATTCACGGGTTAGAAAATCTGGAAGACTATTTTCTTCACCTTTCATTATCAAAATCAAATATAGCTAATTCAGCTTGCCATCTAGCAAATATTTGTTTTGACGCTAGATTTTTAACATCTTTTTCCAAGACTGTTTTTGCCGAGCTGCAATCAATTCTAAGCAAAAACTTCTGGTTTAGCAAATCGTCTTGGAATTATGAATGCATTTTATTATAGAAAGAATTTCTTTCTTAATTGTGGAATAGTTTATTTGGGTATCATTCCATTTACCCGAGCAGAACCTGACTAAGACTTCCTTATTAGTCTTAGGATTTCTCTGCTTCAAGATGCCTCCATAACCAATATCACTGGCATCTGTTTCCACTATTTTAAACTATTCAGCATTAGCTAAATGTAAACAAGACAAATTCTTAACCTTTTTTGCTTTAATATTCTCACTGCCTTGGTATGATCATCTGACCAGGCAGGAGTATTCTTCTTTAATCTTTGATACAAAATTTTGTATCCTGGACTATATTCTTATAAAATTCTGAAACATAATTTAATGCCCCAAGAAATCTCTGTAACTGCTTATTATCAGTTATTTCATCGGAGAATTTAGAAGCAAATTTAATACTTCTTTCGATAGAAATTATTGTCCTATTGGCTATATTATGCCCAAGAAACCTTATTTCTGTTTGGAACAGTTTCATCTTTGGTGCTGATATCACCAGCCCATTCTTGATGACCAAGTGCTTGAAAATTTTCAAGTGCTTGAAATACTTATCAAGAGAATTTGAAAATATTAGTATGTCATCAATATATGACAATATGAACTCAGAATATTTAATGAATATTTCGTTCATTATATTCTGAAATTCGGACGGAGCATTCTTTAGTCCGAAGGGCGTTACATTCCATTCATAGTGCCCAAATGGAACAGTAAAAGCAGTTTTATACCTATCCTGCTCAGCTATCTGGATTTGCCAGTAGCCTGATTTTAGATCAAATTTAGAAAATATTCTTGCTCCAACAATTCTATTGAGCAAATCCCTCTTATTAGGGATTGAATATCTTATCCATTTCAAAACCATATTAAGAGGTTTATAATTAATTATCAATCTTGGTACACCTCTCTCCTCTCAGCATTATTCATTACATAGAATGTTGTACAGCTCCATGGAGAGTAGGATTTTCTTATTAATTTTTTGTCTATTAAATCATGTATTTCTTTCTTACATATTTCCAGATATTGTTGGTTCATTTGGCAAGGTCTTGCCTTAATCGGGATATCTTTTTCATTAAAGTTATCCACATAGGAAAGCAAAATGATATGCTGTTTCCTATTCCAGAAAGCATTAGGAAGATTACTAAAGTCTGTAGTTTAAATTCCTCTTCAACTTGCTTTATTTTATCTTTAATCTCTGGCTTATTTAATTGATCAGAGATTTGTATTTGCCTTATTTCCTCCCGGAGAAAATTGATTTGATTCTCTTTGAAATCAATTTCTCGTATTTCATTCAATATTTTGATCATTAGATCACGGAGGAATTCAAAGGTTACTTCTCTGCCTTTGTAGACAGTAGAAATACCATAAGTATTAATATTCTTATTGGCATAAGTTTTTCTAGGAAAGGGGTTCCTAGAATAACATATTGTATTATTTCTTTTACTATCACAAATTGTAGATGTAATTGATCATGTATTTGTTTATCGAAAAGACCATCTATGTTCCATTCATAGATTTCTCCAGCACAGTAATGATTCTGAATTATGGAATCATTTTTCTCATAGAGGACATCCATAGGAGAAGGTCTCTTATAGTAATATTTGATTAAATTAGGTTTATCATATTTGACAGTATTAATTCTTTCTCGATTCACCTCATTCTGAATCGGATTGAAAGAATTAATCATCTCTTCTATAGGATTAACTTGTTCTTCATTATTTGAACAAGATTCCTCTGAGTCTAATTCTGACTCTTGGCGATCTTGTGTCTAGGATTCGCCCTGTAGCACATTCAGGTGCTTAGTTGTATCCTTATTAGGATCATAATTCAGAAATCTTTCCTTGAGGCGTTCATACTCTAATTCTTCTTCAGTGAGTACATTGACGATCTGATTTCTGAATTGTTCGACTAATTCTTTCAGATCTTCCTTGGTAAATTATAATTTATATCTAAACTTATAGTCTGTTACCTCCATTGGAGGTCTAATTGGAATCCTATTTGTTTTTATTTCGGGTTTAACAATAGGACTCTTGTGGAGCTCTACTCCTTTTATTGTATTGATTTTTTTATTCAATTTTTGAATACCTTCCTCTATTCGGGTCAATTGTTTTCCCATGATCTGGATATAGGTATTCGTATAATTATTTTGCAAAATTATTTTTGCATTTCTTTTATGGAAGCCTTCTCATGTTCTATAGCCTTATAGAACGAATTGGCTTCAATATTGGCATGGAATGGAGCCGAGATTCTTAGAGACTCATTAGGAGGATATAATAATTTTATTTTTTGCCCTCCTTTAGTAGTCCATATTTATATTGTTCCTCTAAGACATTTATTTGTCTTAGACCTCCACTGAGATATTCTTCTAGGAACCATTCTCGGAACCATTGAACCTTCGGCGTATTCTGAAGATGTTCATGATAAGCTTTTCTACATTCTTTACGCTGATTCGCGTTAAACTTCTCTTTGAACCATTGTCGGAATTTCTTATTCTCCTCACTATAGTATTCATTCTTGCAATATTCTATCATAAACTGTGATAGTCTGTAATCCATTAAAGAGGGAATGTCATTTCCGACATTGTCGGCTCTTCATCCAATTTGGATGATTGAGATCCCGATTGGGAAGCATATAATGGGTAAACAACATTCGATTCATTTATTTGAATCTTCTTTACTTGATTTTCTTCTCTATTAGAACATTCTTCTTCTGATTGTTTATCTGAGTTTGATTTCTCAGATATGAATCTCCTGGAGCTTGATGTAGAGATTCTGGCCTTTGTTTGTGGAGTAAACCTTACTTCCACTTCACCATCTGGAGTCTGAATTATTTATTTTTTCCATTTTATTATTCTATTTGTAGCTACTTTAGTAGTCAAGATATTGGTCTCAACTAAAGTAGTATGTCCTGGTTTTGCAAGGTGTTTAGCCTTTGGGGCAAAGGTATTTAACACCTTAAAATGAACTCTATAGATTATTGCTATAGTTTCAGATCAAGGAAGAAAATTATAACCATACGTCTTTAAATTCAAAGACACGGCTTCTAACAGATTTGCATCTGTTAAAGATAAACTCAGATCATAATAAACATTAAAATAGACTGGGCCATGACAGAGACTCGTCTGCATTACTCCCATTAGGGACTGTGCCCAATCTAGACATCGTCCATCTCTAAGAGATGTCAGCAAAGATATATTTAATCCTTGAAGAGTCAAAGGTTTCAATGCTATCTGTATTAATCCAATAAGGATGAAATTATATTTATCTCTGTAATTAGAGATATCGTCTTCAGATAACAGCTTAATCATTTGTTCATTATCTGAGACTTGAACTGTTCTTTCCATCGTCTTAATTGCAATGAAAGATTTAAAATCAAAGGTACCAATTTTGTATATTTCTTTGGGTTGAACCTTTGGAATTGTCCATTGTTCAACTCCTCTAATTCTGTAGGAAATTCAACATATTAGATTGGCCAATTGGTCACTCATTTGAGGGGATCTACCTTGCTACCTTCTTCATGTAAACTATTAACCTGCAGTCTGTTGTTAGTAACATACTACTATCGTTAATATCTAAACGGCTTAGGTCTAATTCTTCTGGTAGTAAAAATGTTGCACGGCTGTCAACGATTTACGGCAAAACAAGGCACTCTCTGCCAACAAACGCCTAGGCGACTTTGGTGCCGTCCCACAACACATAGACACACCATACAAACTATTCCTAAGCATTCAGATGTAGCAACAAGTAGTAATAGAACAACAACAGATTACATTTTAATAGTCACATAAAGAACATAGCAAGATAGAACGCACATATTCACAAGCCATCATAGCAAGATAGAACGCACCTATTAACCTGCAGTCTGCTGTTATTTATTTTTATAAATATAAAATAAAATAGAGTCATGCTTGAAAGACCATCTATGTTCCATTCATAGATTTCTCCAGCACAGTAATGATTCTGAATTATGGAATCATTTTCCTCATAGAGGACATCCATAGGAGAAGGTCTCTTATAGTAATATTTGATTAAATTAGGTTTATCATATTTGACAGTATTAATTCTTTTTCGATTCATCTCATTCTGAATCGGATTGAAAGAATTAATCATTTCTTCTATTTGAATAGGATGAGCTTGCTCTTCATTTACAGAACAAATTTCCTCTGAGTCTTCTTCTGACTCTTGGCAACATTGTACCGAAGATTCACCTTGAAGCACATTCAAGTGCTTAGGTGTAGGTAGTTCTGACTCCTTATTAGGATCATAATTCAAAAACCTTTCTTTAAGGCGTTCGTACTCTAATTCTTCTTCAGTGAGTACATTAACGCTTTGGTTTCTGAATTGTTCTACCAATTCTTTCAGATCTTCTTTGGTAAATTCTGATTTAAATCTGAATTTATAGTCTGTTACCTCCATTGGAGGTCTAATTGGAATCCTATTTGTTTCCATTTTGGGTTTAACAATAGGACTCTCGTAGAGCTCTACTCCTTTTATTGTATTGAATTTTTCATTTAATTTTGAATACCTTTCCATTCGGGTCAATTGTTTTCCCATGATCTTGATATAGGTATTCGTATAATTATTTTGCAAAATTATTTTTTGTATTTCTTTTATGGAAGCCTTCCCTCCCATGTTCTACATTTCTATCTGGACATATTATGTCTTCAGATATTAATTTGTGGGTGTATATTGAATCCACATCAGAATATGGCGCTGCTTCCTTGTAGGAAAATTTTTCCTTATCATTGTCAGCCGTATTAGCCGTATTCGCCGAAACCACAATATTTCTTCTGACAGGAATTTGGTCCTGTCTTCTGTGAGTTTTCCGATTTCTGGGTTGCTCCCATTTGGGGGGCTCCTAGGGTTGTTTTTCTTTGTCCCGTCTATCCATTCTGCAAAAATTCACGGGTTAGAAAATCTGGAAGACTATTTCTTCACCTTTAATATATTCAATATCAAAATCAAATATAGCTAATTCAGCTTGCCATCTAGCAAATATTTGTTTTGACGCTAGATTTTTAACATCTTTTTCCAAGACTGTTTTTGCCGAGCTGCAATCAATTCTAAGCAAAAACTTCTGATTTAGCAAATCGTCTTGGAACTTATGAATGCATTTTATTATAAAAGAAGGGTAAAGTGCACCCTCCTTAGAGTTGCCTCGTTCGCAAAATAAGACCTTTTAAAAAACTTAAGCAGTTTGCACCTCCCGCAAAACCGTTTTTGCTCGGAATGCCCCTTTCCGTCAAATTGACGTTAGAACAGCCGTTAGAAAAATTCACTTCCCAAAATACCCCTAATGCTTACATTTGGCTGTTGGCTCTCTTTCATTCTCTATATATATAAGACAATGTTTGTTTGAAACATAAAACCTAAACATTATATTTCTATTTTTGACCGGTTGGTTGGAAGGAAAAATAATATATATTTTTTATATTTCTTTTTTTTACTTATTTGCTCTCATTTAATATATTGAAGCTTTTTCTTACCTACAGATCTCAAATCCAACTGCAAATTTTTTTATATTCTCTTTTTTTTTACTTATTTGCTCTCATTTAATGTTTGAAGCTTTTTTTACTTATTCCTTTTTTTCAAGACGTCCAAATAGAAATTATGGAAGCCTATTCGTAGATAATCGACAAAGGCGGTGGCAGCCACTGAACCCGGACCATGCTTCGACATACATGTTTTGCAATTTATTTTAGGATTTTGACACGTTTAGTAATATTAAAGTTTTGTTTAAGTAATACATGTGATGAAAATAAATTTGTACCAAGATTTACAATTTCAGTTAGAATTAATAAATAAATAATTACGATAATAGTCATGACTAATAAATAATTACGATACAAGTTCAGGACTAACCGGACATTTGTTAAAAGATTTTTTTTTTCCAGAAAAATTTAAGATGAAAACCTACTATTTAGATTATAAACATTATTTTCGAAAATGACGTCAAGCATGAGAATTGATTTTTTTTAATAATTTTTAATATTTTGTTTTTTGTTTCCATTTTTTTAGTTCTTATTCTTTTTTTTTCATCTTTTAATAATCTTTTCTAGAATTAATAAATAAATAATTACGATAATAGTCATGACTAATAAATAATTATGATACAAGTTCAGGACTAACCGGACATTTGTTAAAAGTTTTTTTTCAGAAAAAATTTAAGATGAAAACCTACTATTTAGATTATAAACATTTATTTTCGAAAATGACGTCAAGCATGAGAATTGATTTTTGTTTAATAATCTTTAATTTTTTTTTGTTTCCATTTTTTTAGTTCTTATTTCATATTTTTTTTCATCTTTTTAATAATCTTTTCTTTTTTAAGAGTGACTTTATTTTCAAATTTGTATAGTTTTTGTTTTTGTCTTTTTCATTGTTTAAGATTTATCCTTATTTTTGGTTTTTTGGAATATTTTGTCTATTTTTTTTTTCCATATTAATAGTATTTTTTGTTTTTTATTTGGTATTTTTTTCCAGTTTTTTCATCATTTCTATTTTTAAGAATTGATTTTTTTGTATTTATCAGTTTTGTTTTTCCCAAAAATATATATATTTGTTAAATAAAAATAATTTATGACAAAATAATTTTAAATAATATTTATCCACTTTTTGACAGAACTAACCGTTTTTAACAAGTTAATATTAATTAAAATAATTTTAATAAATAATTTTACTAACAAAGATCATTTTTCCTTGTGTAATATTTATCCACTTTTTAGCAAGTATTTTTGTGTAACCGTTTTTAACAAAATAATTTTAGAAAACCGTTTTTAACAAGTTAATATTAGATAGCTCAGGGGTAAAATGGTCAAAATAATCCCATTTTAACACCCGTTAACAGAAAAGTTAGCGGAGGGGGTGATTTGAGCATTTTCGTATCTTGTTGGTTTTTTTCGGATCAGCGAGTCTTTATTTGCATTTTCGTGCATCTAAGGAGGGTTTAAATGCACTTTACCTAAAAAAGAATTCTTTCTTAATTGTGGAATAGTTTATTTGGGTATCATTTCATTTACCCGAGCAGAACTGACTAAGACTTCCTTATTAGTCTCATGATTTCTCTGCTTCAAGATGCCTCCATAACCAATATCACTGGCATCTGTTTCCACTATTTTAAACCATTCAGCATGAGCTAAATGTAAATAAGGCAAATTCTTAACCTTTTGCTTTATTATTCTTATGCCTTGGTATGATCATCTGACCGGGCATGAGGATTCTTCTTTAATCTTTGATACAAAATTTTTATTTCCTGGGCTATATTCTTATAAAATTCTGAAACATAATTTAAGGCTAAATTTCAACTTGATACCCTCAACTATCCACATTTTGCAACTTAATACCTTAAACTTTCAAAATAGGCAACTTGATACCCTAACTATTTAATACTTTCAACTGCATCCCCTAAACAAAAAAAATTCCGAAATTACCCACCCCCCCCCCCTCCATTCTAGCGGCGACCCCCCCCCCCCCCTCTCCGGTGGACCCACCCCCTCCTCTCCGGAGGCGGCGACCTCCCCCCCCCACTCCATCTCCGGCGACCTCCCCCCCTCCCCTCTCCGCGGGCGACGACGGCGCACAGCAGCCGGTGGGGGCGGTTCGCGGGTACAGGTGGCCGGGAAGGGGGGGGGGGGGGTGGAACGACCGGAGGAGGAGAGGGCGGTGGGGGGGGGGGTTGAGCGGCCGGAGGAGAGGGTTGCACGACGGAGGAGGAGGGGGGGGGATGGGGGGGGTGAGGGAGTAGGTGCTGGGAAGGTGGGGGGTTGGGAGAGATGAGGGTATTTTAGGAAAAAAAAATATTTAGGGTATCAAGTTGCCTATTTTAAAAGTTTAAGGTATTAAGTTGCCAAATGTGGATAGTTGAAGGTATCAAGTTGAAATTTAGCCCATAATTTAATGCCCCAAGAAATCTCTGTAACTGCTTATTATCAATTATTTCATCGGGAAATTTAGAAGCAAATTCAATACTTCTTTCGATAGGAATTATTGTCCTATTGGCTATATTATGCCCAAGAAACCTTATTTCGGTTTGGAACAGTTTCATTTTGGTGTTGATATTACCAAATTTCTTTGCTGAGAGAATAAGGCAAAAATTGAAAGAGAAGAATAATGGAGAAATTCCATATCAAAATTACACTTACGGAGCATTAATCAATGCTGTGTACAAAAGGCTTAGCCTTGTGTAATGATTTAAAGCTAGAAAATCAGCTTAAATCTCAGAGGCTTTCGGAGAGAAAGCAATTAGGTGAATTTTGCAGCCAATTTGCTGTAGATGATTATAAGTCTTATGAAAAGAAAGGTAAGGCTAAGAAAGAATATAGAGAGAAGAGAAATAAGCCCTATTATAGAAGAAAAAGAAAAAAGAAATATCTCCAGCAATATAGAGAAAAAGATAAGGGAAAGGAGAAGAAATATTCTCAAAGGAAGAAATCCTCTAGAGAGCTAAAATACTACAAATGTGATAAATTAGGCCTCGTCTGCATTACCATTAGGGACTGTGCCCAATCTAGACATCGTCCATCTCGAAGAGATGTCAACAAAGATGCATTTAACCCTTGAAGAGTCAAAGGTTTCAATGCTATCTGTATTAATCCAATATAGATGAATTATTTTATATCTGTAATTAGAGATATCGTCTTCAGATAACAGCTTAGTTCATTATCTGAGACTTGAATGTTCTTTCCATCGTCTAATTACAATGGAAGATTTAAAATCAAAGGTACCAATTTGGTATTTCTTTTCGGTTGAACATTTGGAATTGTCCATTTGTTCAACTCTTCTAATTTTGTAGAAAATTCATACAGATTAGTATTTTCACAGATTTACCCTTATTAAGGGTCTTCTTATGGAGCCTATTAGATTGGCCAATTGGCCACTCATCTTGAGGGGATATACCTTGTCGGGAAGCAAAACAATAGGGAAGCGAAACAATATGTTGTTTTCTATCCCAAAAAAGCATAAGAAGATTACTACAAGTCGGAGTTTAAATTCCTCTTCAACATGTTATTTTATCTTTAATCTCTGGCTTATTTAATTAGTCAGAGATTTGTATTTGCCTTATCCTCTTGGAAAAAATTGATTGATTCTCTTTGAAATCAATTCTCTTATTCATTCAATATTATCATTGGATCACGGAGGAATTCAAAGGTTTCTCTGCCTTTGTAGACAGTAGAAATTCCATAAGTATCAATCTTCCTATTGGCATAAGTTTTCTAGGAAAGGAGTTCCTAGAATAACATGTGTGTTATTTTTTTTACTACCACAAATTGTAGTGGTATCACAACAGAATCTACAGAGTATTAACATCAGTAACCTTGTATGGTGCTGTTGCTTAACAATTCTAGAGCAAATCTCTCTTATTAGGG
>JANAVB010041896.1:0-33654 GCA_029216955.1 Iris pallida
GAGGAACTGAAGAGGCATACAACGGCGCCGATACTTGCGCTACCCTCAGGTATCGACGATTTCTCAATTTACAGTGATGCTTCCGGGAAATGATTGGGCTGTGTTTTTCAACAACACAGGAAAGTAATTGCTTACGTATCTAGACAATTACGAACTCATGAGAAGAACTATCCTACGCATGATTTGGAGCTTACAGCGGTTATATTTGCATTGAAGCTGTAGAAGCACTACCTTTATGGAGAGAGAGTAGAAATATATAGACCATAAAAGTCTTAAATATGTTTTCACTCAGAAGGAGCTGAACGTGAGACAGAGACAATAGCTGGAGCTGATGAATGATTTCGACATCAACCTGAGTATCATCCGGGTAAGACTAATATTGTTGCAGATGCACTTAGTCGATACCCGATGGCAATATTCTTAACCAAGGAGCGTCATTTGCTGAAGGACATGGAAAAGCTTGGACTGGAGATTGTACTGCCTGAAGAAGAAATAAAGAAACTGGGAAGAGAAGCCATTGTACCAGGAGCTGATTCATCAATGATGCAGTTGCAAGTGCGTTCAAGTCTAATAGACAGAGTTAAGGAGACACAATTCCAAGATGAGACGCTTTGTAAACTCAAACATCAAGTGCTGGCAGGAACACTTAAAGGATTCTCAATCGCCAGCGATGGAGCACTGAAGCACGGTACGAGGTTTTGCGTACCAACTAGCAAACTGGAAAACAAGCTGATGCAAGAAGCGTACCAGTCGCAGTATTCCATACATCCAGGAGCTAACAAAATATATCGGGATATGCGTACTATAGTGTGGTGGTACGGAATGAAGAAGGACGTATCCAGGTATGTAGCTAGATATTTAATTTGTCAACAAGTGAAAGCTAGCAGACATAGACCAGCAGGACTGTTGCAGCCGCTAGACATCCCGGAGTGGAAATAGGAACACTTAATGATGGACTTTGTGTCAGGACTGCCTCGATCCCAAGGAGGGAAGGATGCCATTTGGGTTATCGTGGACCGACTGACGAAGTCTGCCCACTTTATTCCTTTCAAGGTGGGTCTATCCACCGTGAAGTTGGCACACTGTACATGCGGCACATCTACCAGATTCATGGAATTCTGGTAAGTATTATATCTGACAGGGATACCAGATTTACCTCTCACTTCTGGAAGAGCTTGCATGACAGTTTGGGAACGCAACTGAAGTTCAGCACCGCCTACCATCCCCAGACTGACGGACAATCAGAGAGAACAATCCAGACGCTAGAAGACATGCTGAGATCTTGCGTCTTGGAATTTGGAGGGTCTTGGGAAGACCATTTGTACTTGGTAGAGTTCTCCTATAACAACAGCTACCAAGCTAGCATCGGTATGACTCCGTTCGAGGCACTTATGGACGTCGTTGTCGCACTCCACTTGCTTGGGACGACGTAGAAGAAAGGGTATTACTTGGACCTGAGATGGTGACCGATGCAGCAGAGAAGGTAAAGATGATTAGGGATAAGCTCAGGATTGCCCAGGACAGACAGAAGTATTGGGCAGATAGCAGCCAACGGCCGTTGGAGTTTGAAGAAGGTGACAGTGTGTTCATGAAGATCTCCCCTACCAGAGGAACCATCTGTTTCGGCAGAGCAGAAAAGCTAAGTCCCAGGTATATTGGTCCTTTCGAAGTACTTAACAGGATTGGAGAAGTAGCTTATCGGGTGGCTCTACACCTAAGTTTCGAAGGCGTCCACAACATCTTCTATATTTCGCAGCTGAGACGCTACATCCCGGACCCGAGCCACATCTTGGACCATTCGGAGCTGAAAATTGGACCCAGCCTCACAGTGCCGGAGAAGCCAGTGGCGCTATTGGACAAAGGAGAGAAGAGAACCAGAAACTCTGTGACGCCGATAGTCAGAGTCATGTGGCGGCACAACTCCCCAGGCGAGTCTACCTGGGAGAGAGAAGACGAGATGCGGGAGCAGTATCCGTATCTGTTTGAAACTTGAGGTAACCCCTAACCCTGCCTTTAATTTCGAGGACGAAATTCTCTGAGGGAAGGTTATGAAACCCAAAATTTCTAGAATTATTAATGGTTGAATTTTATTTGTCTGTAGCGTAATCTTAGTCTTAGTTTTATTATTATTATTATTATTATTATTATTATAGTCGGATCAGGAAAATATTATTTTTAAAATTAATTATTGGATTTTTATTGTGGCCCAGTCCCGAATCCCGTGCCCGGGGTCCGACCCCGAGTCCGAACATCAGATCCCATTTTCTGAACCTACCCTTGGATTTTCCATTAAAACCTAAAATTATATTTATATATATACATTCATATGGTTGGTTTAATAAGGAGTAAAAAAAAACTTAAAATCCTATTTCCTAAAAAAAAAACTATTTCCCTTCTTTTTCCCCATACTCGGCCAAGAATCCTTCCCATGACCTGACCAATCTCCCTCTTATTCCTCCACATACCTCTCTCTCCCACTCATTCCTCACATTCTCTTTCATTCACAAAATTAATATAACCCACCACCACTATCACGTCCACTCTAGAACTTCCCCTCTCCTTTCATCTCACACTCTCTCTCCTCTCTCTCTCAATTCCCATTTCACAGAACCCCTCCTTCCCTACATCCTTCCCCAAATTCCCAAATCCCTAGTCCGTCGGCCAGCATCTCCCATGCTCGGCCAAACCCAGCCTGGCATCTTCCGCGGTGCCCTAGCCACCCCCGGAGCCTCGTCTCCGACACGAGCCCAGCCCGTCCGTGACCTCTCGATGCCGCCACCGACCCGAGCGCCGCCCGCGCACTGCCCCTGTGGCCGCCCGCCGGCCAGCACCTCACCGGTGACCCCCTGTCCAGCCGTGCCCCCCCGGCCAGCACCTTTCCGGCGTGCCCCGAGCTTTCGGCCAACCCCGAGCCTTGTCGGCTCCGCTCCAGCGTTGCCCCGAGTTCCGCAGCACTCTGTTCCGAGCTGATTCCCGCTGTCCGTGGAATTCATTCTTCTAATATTTACATCTGAGAGCTCTAGCCGAGCACCCAAGGTATATTTTTGTGTCCTTGTGTCCCTTTGGGTTTTTGTGTCGATGATGACGCGATCCCGACCCCGTTTCGGGGATCAAAAATTGAGTCTGTTGCGTTTAGGGGATACGCACGACGTTTTACGTCGCGGCGTTGTATTTCTGTGGTTCGGATTATTTACGTGGGACGCGTATGTTTTTTCGATTTGTTATTTTCGGTTTGCGGTTCGGCCTTATCTATATGTTGGCTTTTATCTATATGTGTTGGTTGTGGATTATTACTCTGGGTTGGAATATTATTGTGGATTGGTTTGTATATTCCCTGTTTTGGGACTTTCTCTTGGTGTAGGGATTTGTATCGCCTATGTGGCTGGATTGTCCAGTTACAGAGGAGGTACTGCCCAAATTTTCAGTAAAACTCTTTTTGAAACACTGGTATTTAAATTAATTTCATAAAACAAAATCTACTTTCGAACTCGGTCTTTGTAAAAGGATTTCCAAATTGGTTGTTGCTTGGTTTACGGCTTTTCAAGATTTTACGTATCCCCGGTTAGGCGACGACCGTATCGGTCGAATGAGCCTCGACGAAACGCAAATGATACATAACCTTTCTGTACGTTGAGGTGTTAGCCAACAACGTGATACTTAATGACCAAGTCTGAGACTTACCTATATTTTATATTCTATAAATTTATTTAGAACTCGTTACTGGATATTTTTCATATTTCGAGTGCAGGACCTCAACCTCATGAATAGACCGCTTTCCGGCATTCAGAGCTCGCCAACAACTTCTAATATTTAATTAATTTAGGTAAATAAGTTGTAAGGGCATAAGCCCAGTTTTCATATTTATTTTCTGTGACCCTGTATTGTGTAGTGTAGATTTTACTTTCTTTCTGAGTTGGTATCGCGTACCTAGACGAGTAACTATAAAACGGATATTAATTTTTTTGTATAAAATTAATAAGGATTTCTCACACTTAATTTTAAATAAATAAAATATTGGTAAGTTAACAAGTTCATATTTTATCACTAGAAACAATGTAGTTTTATATATATATATTATAAAAATACAAAGATTTTCCAATCAACCTATAAATGCTATCTTCTCCAATTAAATCAAGTAACCGGTTTATTCAATTAAATGATAACCAATGTAGCTTGCGGCGTAGACAAATTTCGATAGATTTAAATTAAATAACTTAAAACCTGACTAGGGTCTGTTTCTAGAAATTGCAACTAGCACACCTAGATATGGCTAATTTATGGTTCTAAGCCAGGATTCTCAAACTATAGGATTTCGAGGACGTACTTGACTTCCTTTCCGGTACCGACATCCCGATCCAGTCTTACAAACAAAGGCAAGTTACGATTATATTTTCTTGCATTTTATTTAGTAATTGTCATGATTGCATGCTTAAACCACATTGCTACACGGAACTCTCTCCTTGAGTTCAATTATTAATTATGGGGATATTGGGGGAGTAGTGTAGCGTTTATGACCAAACCGATATATTGCATTATTGCGCGAGCTTACCCCTCTTACACACGGGGATAGGCCGTATCACATCGCTAGGATGCTATTGTACAACCCAAGCCGGTCATAGACGTTACCTATTCAAATCACATTGTTTCAAATATTGAATTGCTAAAATTGCTGGAAAATATTGTTCAAAGTATTTCAACTGTTTAAAATTGCATCTTTCCATTATTACTTAGAATGTCGGATTATGTACTCGTACTGCTCCTTTCCTGACTGGATCCCTCCATAGGTGATGTTGATGATGCTTGAGCTATTGTTCAATAGCTACTATGACTCGGTATTGTATCCTGTGGTGTTGCCAGAGTCCCCCTTGGAGGACGTAGAACCAGAGGCTGATGAGCCGACCGTCTAGCTAGTTGCTTTTCCAGTTTTCTAGTTTTATTGTTTTGGAATTTGTTGATTTGAATTCAGTACTTTATTTCGGTACTTTCATTTCCAGTTGTACCTTTCAAATGTTAAATAAAAAGTTTTTAAAATTCTGTAAATTCAAATTGTGACAAATATATAAAAAATTTGTGAACACCTGCATATAGAACAGCTTACTGCCGCCGTCTCACAACGGTGCATGCTGGGCATGATCCGGTTCGACCCAATAATTTGGGATCGGGTCGTGACATGTATCGAGAAATTTGTTCGGGTAAAACGATAAATTTTACCAATTTTTCGAATATTTGACTTCTTTTGAAACCCTAGGACTTCGTAAATTTTTAGAAATTTCTAATCCAATTCACGATAATATAGTTCGTATATTTTATTGCAACATGCAAGAATCAAACGACTGTATCCATTCCTTTGTCATCGAGAAAGAATTTGAGTTTAACTCCGACGACTTGAGCGAATATTTTCAAATGCTGAACAACGGTGATGCTCTCGTCGTCATTGTTAAAGTTTAATTTCCTGATGGTATGACATTTGAGTCCTTTAAGGTTGTGTTGTGTCATCCGGATCCGGTTCCTCAAAAATGGTTATACGCACGTAACCTCAACCAACATTTATATGAATTACATTCATATTATTATTTCATCTCTTCTATCCAAGACGGGATCTACTGATGAGATCATGTACATGGAACTATCTGCGATGTATCACGCCCACTTTGGGATTTTATTTTTCTTTCCCAAGACTATGCTATCTCTTATGGCCACCTATTGGAGGGCAGGCCATAACCTCCTCTATCCTATGCATCTAACGGCAATCGTTCAAAAAATTGATATCTCTTTAGAGTCTTGTCCTATCTCTGGAATGCCTTCAGAGCTACTTTGGTCTAGGAAGTTTCCACACCCTCCTGGTGATGCTCCACCTCTACCTGCTCCAATTGTAGCCCCAGTAGACGCTCCAGCTGATCTAGTTCCTGTAGCCCCAGGTCACACTATTGACGAGCTCTATCAGCGGTTCGATACTTTTGTCACTCTCAAAGGATAGCAGCGTTAGGCCAATCTGACTCGCTTTAGTGATGCTGAGTTCTGCCACATTTCTCAGGCCCAGGTATAAAGAAATGCTATGGCAGACATCCAGTAGACGACAACTCATCTTCCTACAGCAGAAGCACCTATCATCCGTCACCCTGATTTTGACGGACCGAGACTTGGTAATGCTCCGTCGTTTGCTTACTTCGACCCGATGACCGCTTATTTTGATCCGACCGAGCCAGCTACTGATGTTACGCCTTTTGATGCTCCTGGTGGTGTTGATAGCGGATCTGATATTTTGGACTAGTATTTTATGGATTTGTCTGTTTGATGATGATGATTTATAGTAGTAACACTTTTTATGCTTTTGGACTTCTGTATCTGTAGTGACATTTTTATATTATGCACTTTGGACTTCTCAGTTGTAGTGACACTTTCATTATTTTGAGTTATTAGTTTTCATCTACCGCTGATGTTTTATTACTGTTACTGCTGATGGTCTAATATAATACTACTTGAGATGTTGACTTGTCATATTTGGTATTAGTCTATTTTTCTTTGTTATTGTTAGATTCATAAATTGTGGGGGACCCGTATTTTGAGTACATGACAAAGGGAGAGAATGAGCATACCAAAATAAAATTTTCAAGATTTTTCAGACAAGTCAGGTATAATTTTAAAGTTCATTACTATATATGTTATATTTGGTATAGACTCAAATTTGTCAATTATCAAAATGGAGGAGATTATTGGCTCTTTTGTCATGATCCTACTTGATTTTGATAATCAATATCATCTACGCAAATATATATACAGCTACAGGTTTGCAGGTTTCAAGTCAGCACCTACTACTGCTACAAGTTACAAGCTACAAAAGTCTCGTCGTTATCAAGAACCAAAACAATTAAATCAAGATCAAGATTTTTACATATTTTTCTGTATTTTATTTTATTGAGTCTAAGAAAATATATAAGATTGATCAGGATTGGTACAGGCTTAGCTATTCTCAGTCCACAAAAATTATACCCTACCTATCCACAAATATATATCCAAAGTCCACATTCCAAATTAGCCTAAAACCTAACCATTTGGCCCAAAATAGGTTTGACAGAACTCAGACAGAACTTGGTCAGAACTTGGCCCGAGTTCGGCCTGTGTTCGGTCAGGTTAGTTTCAATCTGTTTTTGAATTCCCTTTATATCTGCATCCAACGTTCGAATGCGAGATTTCTGCATCCAAAATCTCCCGAACTCTATCTGAATTTGGTCTACAAAAATACTATAAATAGAGGAGAACTTTCACATTTTCAAATCACTCATTCACTTGCTCTTCTCTATCTCTTTAAGTGTTTTCTACGAGCTACACTTTCAAATCAAGCCTATACTACTCTAGCCAAGCTAGTATAGTTTCTGTTTAATCTAGAGTTTAGTGTTGAAGAGTTGTATCGGAGGCTAAATTCAAAAAATATTCTAATTTTCAAATCGCCTTCTAGAGTTGGTCGTGCACTCGTCGCCAAGCACGGGATTGTTGAAGTCGGTCGTGCACGTGTCCCCAAGCATGGTGTTGTACGAGTTGCAAGCACTCAGTTAAAGTTTTGTGCCATAGTGGATTAATATTGAGCAGCTGGACTAGATTAGTCCTCCACAAGGGTAACCAGTATATATCGATTTATCACTGAGTTTGATCTTCTTAACTCTTACTTCTACTACTATTTCATTTGCTTTTACTTGTCATAGTACATATTTTTAATTGGTAATATTTTTGCTGCACCCACACATACTCTATTCACACCCCCCCTCTAGGTGCTCAACGGTCCTACAGTAAGTAACCAGGAGATCTCCCCTCCCAATGTTCTAAATGATCAAGTTAGTTGTTTAATCCTAACCTTTTTATTTAGGATTCTTGGTGTAACATTCCACAAAATCCATCCTAGTCATGATACTCCCTTCAAGGATATGCAAGACTAGATAAGACATGGTGTACTATAACAAGCCACAACAAGAAAATACTAAAAACTAGAAAAATGAAATCATAAGTACACGACGATGTGCCACTGCCTATCATTATTAGACAAAATACGAGTGCGCCTTGAGGGCCACTATCAACAATACTGGGCAATACATGAATCATGAGTGTGCCATGATGGGTCACTATCAAGCAATATTGGACAGTACAATAATCTAGACAAGTCAGAGATAGCAACTATGTGCTATAGCAATCATGATTAGGACTGGAAATGGCAAGTACAATACCGAGCAATAAATCTAGATAGAAGGACAATACGTAGTATAAACATGTCACGGAATATACAAGAAAAAATGTACAAGAAGAAATCGAGAACTTGAACAAAATCAAGAATATAGAAATTGGGATCGCTATCGGAAGAACTGTCGATAATTCATGGATTATCGTTGAAAAATTCAATAGTTTGAAGCAATTATTACCCTCAAAAAATTCACCATTCAGAATATCCAGCAGTGATCCGCGAATCTCCAACAAACTTTTTAATAAGACAAAAAAGTATGGTCTCTAGAAATTTTGGTCAATTGAATGATCCTACGGTATGCCACCGATCTTCGATGGATTTTTAAAACCTGAACAAAAATATAGTAGAATGAATGATTTTCGGAGCCAGAATTCGATCTCGAATCTTCCCAAAGTCAAATCAATCTAGAACCAAGACTATGGGTAAATCTCATATAGAATATGTACTAGTTTTTATAGTGTAACTCCGGTAGTACTCTCGATACTGAATAGCTGGGAAGCGGTGTCATGACCCGCTCCCGAATAAGCGAGTACAAATCGAGTCATGCCTGGCCTGCGCTGTCGTTGACAGCAGTAGTCAGCCGTCTAGTTTAGTCATCATCTAGTAATCAAATGTCTCATCATAGCATCTATCACGAATATCTACTACTATCCATCACAAATTACTATGCCATTATTACATCCTTTTACATGAATATTCAGGTACAAAGTCGATAAATAAAGACTATCTAAAGACTATTTATTTATTTAAGGATTTAATTTTGTGATCACAAGAGGTCATAACCAAGCATATAGCTGTAGTATGGTGATATTAGGTCACATATGGTCACTAGGGTTCCTGAGTAGCCCCAAATAAGTTGTTTTAGAATTTTACAATTTTCAAGAATATTTGAAGATTTTAGGTAATTTAAATATATAGATTTATTATTTTTATGAACTTTTAGGATTACTGTAAGGTTACATAGGGGTATTTTGAGACCAAATTTATTTATCTAGGCTCTAGCTGACTAGAAATATGTTGAATTTTCTAGGATATTCCTGATTTTTCTAGAATTTTTGAAATTTGTAGATAATTAAAACCTAAAGAATTATTTTTCCACAGGCTTTTGAGATTTACTATGGGTTACACAATTATATTTTGAAATAAAATATTTTTATTTAGGTTCTAGATGCTTAGAAAAGTTTTCTAGAATTTGTCTGGATTTTTCGCAATTTATTTGGATTTATTTGAAGTTAAAATAATTTTTAAATCATTTTCTGAAATTTAAATCATTATTTATCCAATCAATAGACCAGTCAGCGCCCAATCAGCAATTGTTGGCCTACATGTCGGCCACTCAGGCTGCCCAGCTGTCAGCACAGTCAGCGCTGACTGTGCTGGCTGGTTTCCATATATGGAGCCTTGGCTCCAGCTCAGTATTAGCCAAGTCGACTGGAGCCACAGCCGTTGGATCCTGGATGGAGTCGACAGGATGGTAATACGTGTCCAACCAGAGCCGCGGCTCGAGGCACCGCCTCAGCCTTTATATATATATATTGTGTGTGTGTGTGTGTGTGTGTGTGTGTGTGTGTGTGTGTGTGTGTGTGTGTGTGTGTGTGTGTTATATAATTCCAGAAACCCTATTTTTAGTTCCAACCTCCTTTGGTTTTCTTCTCAAAGCGATTGCGGTCAAGCCCGACGGCCTTTTCACGTGCCATTTTTTTATTGCAACCGTATCAAGGTTAGCTTTCCAAAAATACATTTTATTTTCTGTAATTATTTACGTAAATTTTTGGAGATTTATTTGAGTGTCGGTTGTCTAAAAATTAATGTGTCGTACAGTTTTTGAGATTTCAGGAGATTCTGAACTCCATTTTACGATTAGTTTGATGTTTTGGAAAGCTGACACGAATATCTACAACATATAATTTTTCTAGAAATTCATAATTTAATCTAGTATTTTATTTAATTCATAGAACTCCTATTTGGCCGGGAATTCACCTATTTGGTCACGGCTAGTCATAATGGCGATAACTTTTGACCAAATAGTGATTTTGCGGTACCTTCGATTCCATTGTACTTGTGGTACTGAAATCTACTAACATGCACACTCAAATTATTTAGAACATGACGTTTGACTTATTGGTCAATGGTACGTCTCGATTTGCATGTCATGGATCCCGAAATTGGAACTGTGACTTTCCATAGCCAAAAATCTTTGCTGAGATTATAATTCAGACTATAATTAGGTTAAATTAGGTTTTTAGATGATTTATTTCAGAATTTACTAATATTAATTAATATTAATTAGGTTAACCCGTTAGTCGTTTTTTCATGATTTTTAGAGAAGGAATCTTAGAACTAACTTGTTATTTTCGTGCATGGTTCATAGTACGATGGTACGATATAGGTTGGTAGATTTTAGGCCGGAGTTCTTTTCATCATCGACTTATGAAACGGTTTGTCCATAAAATCAAGCAAGTTTCACTATAACATTATATTATATTTATTTGTACTGCATGTATCTTTGTATCGTCTTTTCACTATTACATCTTGTTATCGTCATTCTAGATTCATCATGATTACTGCTTGTACACGAGCGTTAGATCGTTAGAGTGTATTGACATGTTCATGTCTTATTTTTGTTTATCATGTTTACTACTTATCGTATTGCTAACATTTACCATGTTGGACATGTACTTGTGAGTTAGTCGGTGGAAGAATAGGACTATTAGACATATGGTACCCCAGTGTAGTCCAGAGTTTACTCGATCAATGGATCGTCTTACATAGTTTGTTCAATCAATACACCTCTCGTATTGACTGGCTAATTCTTAACCAATCACATGTTGAACATTGGTATTCTAAAACACATGGTACACGTGTCTTTGATTTTTGTTGCTATATTGTATAGATGTTTGTCTCTTCTGAGTATGCTTACATAGTGTTAATATGTTATAGTAGATCTCTTCTTGTCTTATCATATCATTTTATAATTTATTTTTCTCTTATTGTTGTTCTTCCATGCTTGTATATTATATTGTGTAGTGTAGTGTTATGGTGATCTTGCTCCAATCATGGCTGGATAATATTTTTCAGCTTTAGACTATGTCATCTATCATGAGGTCTACGGTGCGTATGTTGGCGATACTGGCGTTACTAAGGTACTGGATTATGGCGTTGATGCGAATTAGCATATTTTCTTTCTTATGCTTTTCTATTAGTCGTGGTCATAGTTTTGGATCCTAGTTTATCTATTTTTATTTTTTTGCTATTGGGTTTGTTCCTGAGACTATTTGAGTTGTAGTGGATTATTTTGACAGTTTTCTTTAGTTTATTATTGAGACTATTGGATATTATCTTTGATGGTTTAACTGTAGATGTTATGTGCATGTTGTTCTTGTTGTGGACCATGTTATCATAGACAACATACTACCGCTGATGCTACGGCGTAGGCTGAACTTGGCTACGTACTAGTATCCCAAAAGTGGGAGTGGGTCATGACAAGAAGAGAAGGAGTTGCCTCACCCTATTATTTCAGAACCTTAGATGACATTCCAGAATATCTGTCGAGATTTTCGCTAGACCGAGAAGTTGAGTTCTCCATTTCTTAGTTTCAGGAACAACACTGGTAGCACAAAATATTTACATAATAAACAAGGAAGAGATGAAAGAATAATAAAACAGCTGGAATACTTAAAAAGGAAGTGATATCTTAGACCTAATGCTTCGCTTTAGGGAGCTTCGGTATTGTTTGTGCCAAAGAAGGATGGAACAGTGAGGATGTGCATTGACTATAAAGCATTAAATAATATAACAGTCAAGAAACAAATAATCGTTACCTAAGATAGACAATTTATTTGATCAGTTAAGGGAAGCAAGGATATTCTCGAAGATTGATTTGAGGTATGTCTATCACCAGGTGACTGTGAGAAAGAAAGATATTCCGAAGACTGCCTTCAGGATTAGATATGAACACTATAAGTTCTTAGTGATACAGTTCGGATGGAACAATGCCCCGACAATATTAATAATTTAATAAACATAATATATTATCCATACTTGGAAAAGTTTGTAGCTGTATTCATAGATGATATTCTTATATATTTGAAGACCCCAGAAGAACACAAGAAGAATTTGAGAATTATGATGGAGACTCTCAGAAAGAAATGTTGTACGGTAATATATCTAAATATGAATTCTTCTTGGACTAAGTGGAGTTTTGGGACATGTATAGCAGTAGATCCAAAGGAGATTGTAATTATAGAATCTTAGTCTACTCCAGACTTTGTAGCAGAAGAAAAAAGTCTTTTATGATTAGTAGGTTATTATAGAAACTTTGTGAAGGACCTTGCTAGAATCGAGGAGACGATAATGAAAGTTACTCGGAAGAATAATGAATTTGTATGGACTAAGGTTGTCAATATGCATTTGATGAGTTTAAGAATAGGTTGACTATATATCTTATTTTAATGTTGCCATCTGGATCTGAAGGATTTGTTATATACAGTAATGCATCTGGAAAAGGGTTAGGATATATTTTGAAGAAAAATAAGAAGGTGGTGGCGTACGCGCCCAGACAGTTATGACCACATAAGAAGAATTATTCTACCCATGACTTGGAGCTAGTAGCAGTGATGTTTGCTTTGTAGTTGTAAGAACTACCTTTATAGCGAGAGTCGATATATTCAATGACCACAAGAGTTTGAAGAATGTGCTTACCCAAAAAGAACGGAACATGAGACATTGAAGATGGATCGATTTGATGAAAGACTTTGATATTACTTTGCAGTATCACCTAGGAAAAGCCAATATGGTTGTAGGTTCTTTGAGCAGATGTCGTGTAGTTATATTTTTGACAATGGATTGATATTTGCGAAAGCATTTAAAGAGTCTAGATATCGAAATAAAGTTATTCCTAGAGTTGAAGGTCAGATGATGGGTATGCGGATTCAGTCTACGATTGTAAACCCCCTAAAATTTCACTCTAGATTTTTTATTATTTTATTTATTTTATTTATGTTATTTTTATGATGGTATTTCTACTTCGGGTACGAAAAATATGTAAAAAAGTATTTGTTATTGGTATACAAAAATTTTATTATAGATTTTAATAAATATAGAAAATAAATATTTTGGTTTCCATATATATATTAGGTAAACATAGTTATCTATTCTGTTTGAGTATAAAATATGTCGCACTAGATTTGTCAAACATATTTCATATTATATAAATGTTATTTATTTGTTATACAGGTATAGATACTAATTTAGAAAATAATAATTTATGTAAGATATTATTTTGCATGCGATGTACATGAAAATAAATTCATGTATATTTATAAAATTTGATTTTTGAAACTATTTTAGAAATATTTTTAATTTATGAAAAGGTATTCTAAATTTAATTGATATTAATTTTTAAATAGTTTTGGTGATTTAAATTTGGATTAGATTTTACTAAATTAGTTTTAAATGAGTTTAAATTAAATGTGAGATTTAATAAAAGGGGTTTAAAGATTTTATACTCCTTATCCAACTAGGAATCTCTACCTCCTATTTAAAGAGAGCTCATTTTGTTTTTTCCTAGGAACCCAAATAATTCCAGAGTCATCCCCATCATCTTGTCCGTGTCCACTCTCTCGGTGCCTGTGTTGGCCTCGGGTCCAACCCGGATGTCTTTCCACTAATTTATGGCCACAATACAAGTACAATTGCCTTCCCTGTGTCCGGCAACCCCGGACACCAATACACCCTTATGTCGCGCATGACACGAATCCGACACAAAAAACCGTAGCCTAACCCTATCCCTAATCCCTGTCCACGTCTCCGCCACTAGGACGCCTCGTCGGAATCTCGTTGCTACCCATATCGCCGACCGGCCATGCCGTCGCTGTGACCGCAGCTGCCAGATCCAGTTCCCCCTCGACCGACTTTCCTCTGCTCGCCTCTCTTTCCATCTCACTTTCTTCCCACTTTTCCCTGCTGCTGCCAACCCCGGTAAGAAACCCCCTTTCCCATGCTCATATCTCTCTCCATCTCACTCTCTTCCCACTTCTTCCGCTTCTTCTCTCTTCCTCATTGACTTTTATTGTTATTGTAATTTTTATTCTTGTTTGTTTGATTATTTTTAGTAAGTGGAGAACAAGTGTATGTTATTGTTATTATTATTATTATTATTATTAGTATTATTATTATTATTATATTATTATTATTATTATTATTATTATTAAGTTATACCAGTATGTATGTATGTATGTATGTATGTATGTATGTATGTATGTATGTATGTATTTTTTTTATGTATGTATACGTATTATTAGTATATTTATGTTTTATTATTATTATGATTACCATTATTATCATTATTGATAATATTGTTAGTGTTAAGTATAATTTTCTTCATAAATTACATAAATATTTTTAAAATTATATTAGTGAGAAATATAAGTAGGCTTGGGATCCACATAATTTTTAAAATTAGTTTTAAACCCTAAAATATATGATTTATATTCCTATGATATTGGGAATATGTTTTTGCCCTAAATTATTTTTCTAGATTTTATATTTGATAAAAAATATGTTTACTAATAAAAAATAGTTACCAATTTATAAAATAATTTTTATAGTATTTTCAAATATTATCAAAAATATTTTGACTAATAAAAATATAGTTATGTACCTACAATTTTAGATTTTTCAAGTATTACCTAAAAACATATTTTGACTAATAAAAAAAATCTAGTTTTCAAATATTATAAAATAATTTCTAAAATAGTATAAGTATTTACTCTCCGCAAATTTCTTCTTTGTAATCATCGCTGATCATGACTAATCATATGTTCCCATTTTCTCGCAAAATCGGACCTTTACACCTCAACCATGGCTATTGGACATGTTAGATGATCGTACACCACCAGGCAAGATACCTTGACATATTTACTGCTTATATTAGTTGCATCTTTATTGTTGTCACGACCCGCACCCGATATAGGGGCACGAGGCCGTGGGTACGTCCAGCCTACATCACAGCATTGGCGGTTGAACGTTGTCTAGATCACTAACTATCTATCTCACACAATGATATAATTTACCTGTCATAGATCTCAACTCCAAATGGAGGACAAGTATAAATGATAACGCTGAATACCCAATCACAATCTAAAGCACGATAAGATATCAAATAAGTCTAATAAACTACAAAGACTAAAACATCAACAACTTCCAAATATAATAACAATAACCAAATCTCTAATATAACAACAAGTCTCTATTACATATGCATGCCAAGAATTCTAACAGTGAATCTATCACAAAGTTATAAGAGTAACTAAACCCTCGGTAATCACTCCCGACTATCAGGACCCATGGTTGTTATCCCCTCCTCGGCTCCAAAGAATGTGTGACACAAGTCCCCTTAGCAGTCATCTGAAAAATATATCCATTCAGGATGGAACGAGCACACCTCTTCTAACAATTCCAATTAAATGACAAAGACTATAAAACAGTTATAGTAAGTAATACTTGATGAGCAGAAAAAGAATGAGTCAGGGAATGAAATAGAGCAAAACTAACTAAAGTACAAGAAAGTAATATGGTAAACCAAAAAAAAGACAATGAAGACTGTAAATAAAGATAACTAAACTAGAATAGATGTGATGTGAGTCCAGCAAGTATAATGTGAGTCCAGTGTGTATAATATGAGTCTAGCAAGAAAGCACTAAACCAGTGTGTTTTGAAATATCGCTTTTGACATGTAAACGACTATGGGGAAAATACGACACGTTACACACTTGGCAAGTGTGCGACAGCTATCTTTCCAGATTAGACCAGTAGGGGTGAATCCAGGATGTTTACGAATATTTACATGTCTACTCGAGTATTTTCCTGCCCCGACGAGTACAAGTGAATCCATATCCTGACACGTAAATCAAGTACAAGTCCAGCCATAAAGTAGTAAAGCCAAAAAGTGATTCCAATAGGTAGTTCCAGTGGTTGATTTCTGAAATAGAGGCCAGACAGGCAAGATGCACGTGTCGTAAGCAATTGAATCCAAAAATACTAATATGTGTCATATCAGAGAATTGGGTAATACTATACTAGGAGCTGAATCATAATAATTATCAGATAATGAAAACTATCAGAGAATGTACTCGCCTGTCGTTCTGAGCAGTAAATGCGGATCGAGGTCCAAACTGATGTCATACAAACCTATATATGAGATTACAGAGTTACTTGGTGTTCTAGAGTAATAACATATTTAATACATTAACTATATGCTTCTAAGCCTTTTCTAGGTCATGAAAGTCAAACTAGGTCAAAATTAGGCTTCCGGGGTCAAACTAGGTCAACCTTGGCCAAATTGAGACAAACCTAGGTTTTTAGGTCATTACCTTGTCGTACCAAGGTATTCTAATCAATAATAGGCTATACCATATGTATCTTACCTATAATGTATATACATACACTCTATGATGCAATACCCTGGCCTTCACCTCATATTTTCGTATACAACACATTAACCCCTCAACCTTAAACACAAAGAGCACTAACTATTAACAGTCCTAGGTAGACACTTATGAATACAAATACATTAATATGTAACATGTTATCCCTATCTCCCTATACATACTTACATACATATATGACACCATTAGCATTTGTATCACACATACTCTTTAGCCCCTTCCCTTTACTGTCCTGTGTAACTATCATGAAACTGTCCTGTGTAACTATTATGAACACACACAAATCTCCTTCTATGCTACTGTCATATTTTTCCCACTACTGATTCACTGTCACATAAATATATGTATACATGTATAGACGTACATCTCAATATGTAAAAATACTTATATATACATAGCCTATACTATTGTCATTACCTGTACAAGGCAACTTTCCTAACACAACACATCCACATACACTACCTACCTGTTCTAGTCCCTCTACACTGCTCACACACATTCCCAAACATTCATGTGCGTGCCAGTGGCCACTAAGGCTTGTTGTTAGCCTACCAAGGCTGCACACCAAGGGACCAAGTCCTTTCACACTCCCAAACAAGGTGTGTACTGGCACGTGCATTTGTGCACAGGCCAACACATTTGCCTATGCTCCCTGCTACCAGGGGAACACCCACTGCACAGCCTATTACCTATACAAGCCAAGTGGCCTAAGGCCAAAATGCCCCTACACACACTCACTTACTATAGGGGACTCACATGTACACTGTTGGATATCTATGCAACATTCATGAACATTCACTCACTTGCATCTCTCAATGACACTCACTCACAGACACAGGCCACCCACTAGGCCAAAACACTGGTCAAGTGGCATGCCTAACCTATGCAAACAATAAGTTGTCTATGTCCATGTTCCCTGTGTAACAGGGAACACAGATTCCCTCACTTTCTATGTCTATACAAGGGGACTCCCCTGTACTTCCTGTGCAAACAGGAGTACCTCAAGTCCTATTACAAACAAGAGGAGGACCAACCTAGTGCATTGTCTGTGCATACTGCTCTCCTGTGCACATAGGTACTGCCCAATGGCCAAGTGGCCACACCACACAGGTACTCTTCTCCTATCCTAACTGCCATTCACATGAACTTATCATCTCTCTCCAATAGGGTCACACACTCACACGACAGTTCACTCAGGACACTCTCACTCACTGTCACAGGGATATGGCACAACTCAAACATATACCCGCACATACAAGCCTTACTCATAACAGGACACATATAGCACACTATCCTTATACACTAGACTCCCAAGCCATCTATAGTACTGTCATATTTGACAGTTTCTATTTCTTTAAAATCTCTCATAGGACTCACTTAACACTCATATCTGAAATTCAAAATCACTCAAGTCACCCCTGTCTCACATAGTCCCCTTGCCAAGCAAATTTCCCCTTCACTTCTCATCACTGCTGCTATCTCAAACCCTACTGATATACACTGACAGCACACTCAAGTCACCATCTGACTGATACCAGTTATCAGTTCACTGATACAAAGTATTAATCCAACTGACACCTCAAGTCAGTCCAACTGATGGCCACATCAGTTCCAACTGATGGCCATATCCCTCATATCACTCACACACTTACCCTAGTATATAGGTGAACACAGACTCTAGGTAAACTCTTAGCTAAACCCTATTTCAGTTTCCTTAACCATATTACCTAATGTAGGTAATCACTCAAATACATTACCTCTTCGAGTTTAACCTCTAATTTATGTTACCCATATGGGCAATAGCCCAATTACCCACCTATTTACATATATCACACAACACAAGCAACTAATAGTCCCTACCTATATCAGTTAACATATAACAAATGGGGCCTCTTAATTAGATTGATACCTATATGCCTATCAACTGATACATGTTCTATCCTATATGGAATTGATGCATACTATCCCTCATACCCTAGTTTTTTTGTAAAGGGACTGCTGCCATAATAAGGCAGCTACCAGCTACAACAATGAAGCAAGGTAGCTATTGCTACATGCTACTGCTATTGTGCTTGAATATCCCAAGTTCCTCCATTACTCACAGCTAACAGATACATGATTACCAATGACTGATACATATTAACTAGATGACTGCTACATGTTTCCATATAACTGATACAACATCAGTCAATAATATAAGTCTATCCTCCCCCTTAACTACACGCAGGACAGTTCAAAACAGTCCACATTCTCACATAAATCTTAAAACAGTCCACTATATCCCCTTCCTTGGAAATACAAAACAATATATATATATATATATATATATATATATATATATATATATATATATATATATATAAGCAATATAAATGTAAAACCTAGCTAGAGTAGGAGTCCAAATGGAAGTTAGAGCCACATGTGTCCAATGAGTAATTTTGTCAAACACTTGGCGTGCATATTGGGACACGTTGTGATACGCCCATGATACGCACTCCAATTGGATCCAAACTTGACCCTAAGCATACCCATATGTTCTAAATCACAATTAGGACCTAACAATCTATTCACAAACCCTAGAAATGCCAATCTCATATTTTTCCCAAATTGGATCAAAATATAAAGGAAAAAGTCTCCAAATGGACGAAGAAGAGTAAAAACTCCTTACCATGGGTATTCCTAATACATGGGGGTTCCTATTTGAGGCCTCTACACTATTTAACATAAATTAGAGGGTTTAGAAGGCATGCTATCTATTATGAGATGAATTTCCAATGAAATGGCTCCAAGATCCAAAAGCTTCTAAACTCCAAGTGCTCCAACCTCCAATGCCTTGCTTCTAGAGTCTTCTACTCTCCACAGGGAGAGAATGGAATTAATTTGGGCCAATTTGGATGAGTTTTAGTAGTAGGAATAATTGGAGAAAAACTTCTAAATTAGGATTAGGGTTTTGGATGAAAGGAGGAAGAAGAAGATGTTAGGCTTATATAGGAAAGGGGGATACAATATTAGGTTAGGGTTTTAGCAAGAGGAGAAGTCTACTAAGTCCTTCTCTTTAGTCATGACAAGATTAGGGAAAAGCCATACTCCCTAATTAGGTGTTTAGTCTAACTTCCTAATTAATCTTGCTAGTCTAACTAGAGACTAACTAAAGTTTAATTAGGCTAGTCCTAATCATTTAATTAGGTGGTCATGACAAGTTGGTTTACGTCCTCTAGGGTCACTAACAACTATTCTAAGTAATGGCTAACCACTAATCATATACAATAATAAAGCATATGCACTATATTAATTATTACAAATAATTAATCCAAAAATATAATTATTAGTTTTGTAAAATAAATTTATTACTCAAAATATAATTTGAATACTATTATTCACAATAATAACAAGAATTAGAAAAAGATCAAAAATATCCCTCTCCAAAAAAGTGGTGGTGACAATTGTTTAGTTACTGCATATTTACTATTTGTTTATTTCTAGTTCATCTAGTTGCATCCATGTTTACTGTGTATGGTTTAATTTATTATGCTTTTAAGTTATATATGGTGTAATAGTGTTAGTCATATTTTATTGATGTGCATGTGGACCTAGAATTAAGAGACTACTATTGTGTAATGCATTGTCATAAACTTTATTTGTCATGGATGTGCTATGAGATTGTCACTACAAGAAATCCAGCTTTCCGTGACAAGTAATCTGTGACAAGTGTAAAACTTGTCACTGAAAGGGATATTTTTGTGACAAATAATTTTGGTTGTCACTCATAATTTGATTCTGTGACAATAGTTATTTTTCGTCACACAGTTAAATCATTTAGTGACCATGTTTTTATTGGTCGTCACTTATTGCGGTCACTGAAATAAAATTTAGATTTTAGAGACAAGTTATGTGTGACAAGCGAAATACTTGTCACTTAAAGTATTTTTTATAGTTACAAGAAAATATTATTGTCACATAAAAGTATTAGCCACAAGATTAAAATTTTATTCTTGTCACTTAAAATTTTCTTTTAGTTACCAAATAATCGTACGTCACAAAAAAGTATTAGTCACAAAGAAGAAATTTATTATTGTAAAAAACTTAAAATAATTTTAAAAAGTTACATAAACAAAATATTCTGATTTTGATACTATTTTGACATTAATATTTAAATTGTAGCCGGATATCAACAACTATTGTTAGCGTTGCTATTGCTTAATTCTGAAAAATTAAATAATAGAGAGAGAATTTTAGTTTTTCCTCTATCAAAGAAGTAGTCAGCCAACTCCCTTTACCCAACCCCCTTTTTTCATCACTGAAATAAAATTTAGTTTTTTCCTCTCTCTCCGAACTTTCGTTGGGATATCTCGATGAGGCCACCGGAACAAGACCCTCATGGTGTCCCGTCGACAGACCCGACTCCTTCTCCATCGCCACTCCAATAACCCTATCCTGACTCCACTCGTCCTCCTACGCCCTGTCCCTCATCGACGACTCAAACCCTAACCCTAATCCTCTGGTCTTTAGCTTCAACGCATCGATCTTCCACCGGGTCCGGATCGCCTCTGCAGTACGCACCTGGAATTCGCTCTCCACCGTCGGCGCTGCCATAGGCGACAAGCGGATTGTGGTCTCACTACACCAAAATGGACGATTTGCGACAGTTAGAGTTGTCCAACAATGACGTATTATAACTGTTATTGCATGCTCGACAAATTGAAATCGTCATTTAACATCAAAACCTATTTTACCAAATAGCAGATTTTGATTTGACAGAGTAAAACTGTTGTTTGAATCAAAATTTTGTTGAAAATTTTAAATCCCTAATCCATTAAAAATTTGGCTGCATAATTTTTCATCCAAATTTGTGTCCCCTCCCGCTGAACCTCATCTCAAAACATTTCTTTCTCCACTTTTTTCTTTCAAAACTTCTCTCAGAACCCCACCTCCTCCCACATGAACCTCAGGTATTTCTCTCCTTCTAGAAAACTTTTTTCTCAAGACTCTCTTTTCTTCTCCCTATGTACGTGGATTTGGGTTAGAAAAGAGAGGTGTCTAAGACAGCGGTGTCTATGACAGCGGTGTTTGAGGCAGAGTCTGCGATGACGTCTGCGATGATGTCTGCGGTGGCGATAATATATAGTGGCAGTGGTGGGCTATGCCAACCTAATCGAGATGATGAGAGTCGTAGACACCGCTGCAGATGTTTGAGGTCGTCGAAGCCCATGTCGCGGATGGTACGATGGTTGGGCTCCATGGTCCGGTCAGTGTCGTCAAAGAGGATATAGGGGAAGGGGGTAGTTGGTGATGAGGGTGGTGATCTGGGTTCGGTGAAGCCATAGTGTTTGAGGAAATGTCGGACCGAGTGTGATCAGACCAACGAATGAACCATTCCCAAATCCTTTTCTAGGACCCAACTTCCAATTCTCTATGTTAACTCTCAGGTATCTGATCAAGTCTATAGCTATGTATCCTAATGTAATTAATAATATAGAGTAGGCTATTTCTCTTACAAGCCTTCCCCATGTCTTTGTATGTATTCTTGTGTTCAATAATTTTGCAACCTGCCTCTGACTAAGTTCTCTTTATTGTGCTTGCATATGAAGCTTGCTTTATATATGATCTTGAAATTAATATGCAAAAAAATTTTGTTATGACTAATTGGAGGATTGTGTTTAGCAACCGCCAATTACTGTAAAAAATTGTGGAATCTCTGTGTAGTTAATCCCCCGTAACACATCACACACCACAACCAAAAACACAAGTTCTGATGTCTGGAACCTGCCCCCTTCACACGTACATGGTCGTATCCAAGGCAATTCATTTTTTGCTATTGTTTAAAAATGTTTTTTGTCAGGCTATTCCGACATCAATTATCTTCATGATGCCAATCATTATGGCTAAAGTTGACTCCACTTGTTTTAGGTGAGTTGAGAACGTACTCGAGGCTGTTGTGTTTAGGACTTTGAAATCTCAACTACGATGCTGGGAAACAACTTAAATAAATGGATATATTAATTCTATCCCGAGTTTCTAAGTAGAGGGGGAGAATAATACAGTGGTGACTTTGGTTCTCATTGTGAAATTTTCTAGATGAAATGTAGTTGAACTGATTGATTGTCAATCATAGCTGATGTGTTGAAGAACTATAACTTAATCACACTATTATATCTGTATGGATATTACACACACATTATTTCTCTGTGTAACATAAACTACATACGGTGGCAGATTAACATTATTCTAATTTTTTTCCTTTGCTATATTGTTTTTGGGTTTGGAATTAGTTTTCTTCTCTTCAGTATGTGGTGGTGTAGGATATGGAAGCTTGGTTATGTTGGGTTTTGCAACAATTTTGTTTCTGATAATGAGCATATGGAATTACAATAGCAGACTAAAATATGAAATTGAAGTCAACTAGATACTCCCAATAGATTTGTCAAAAAAAATTGGGTTGTAATCATGGTACAGTTAGAACCCCTGGCATTGGATTGGTTTATAATGAGTTAGTTAAGGGAGTTCCAACCATATTTGGGCACTTATGAACACCCTTCCAGCTATCCATTCCATGATCATATTTGTGAGCATAGTATGTGCATGTCCTCGTGGCCCCTCAGAGTGGAAGGTTCATTTTCCGTTGTGTCTGTCCAAGGAGCTATCACATGTTCCGCTGCATTGTAAGGTCTGTCTAATCTCAGATTTAGATTTATTTGGTCAGGGATATACCTTTTGGGGACATGTTTGAGAAGTCTATTCATCAGATAGATATATCCTTCAGTTTCACTTATCTTTCTGCTATACTATGGATTATTTATGACATTTTATTTCTTTATGTATGCTGCAATTCCATTTAATTCTGCAATAAACTCCTTTTAAATTCTATTTGTCATGTTTGCTGAATTACCATGAACCAAAAGGGAAACAAAATTGTATTCATTGCCAGAAACTTGTTAACTTGAAATCTTTTTGTCAGTAACAAGACCAAGTATAAGCTTCTTGTGTGGGTGTGGGAGTTAGGGGTGGAATTTTGCTCTTTCTATAACCTAAGATGCAGGAACTCTCCATAATTAGTATTGTGTCCATGTTGAGCACATGTCAGACAACACACTAACACCAACCAAAATACATTAGGACACCAAATTCATTGTCGTTTCTTGTATCATGTTGTGTTATGTTCGTGTCCAACATACCTGATACTTGTTCCATGGAGAGTAAAAAGGAGTATAACACAAATGTACTAGACTATGCATGACTAGTCATGATTTTGAGATAAGATGTATTTTACAATAAAATTTGTGATTTTTTCCTATCTGTGTCATGTTTTCACTTATTATTGACAACATCTTGTATACTTGCAAGTGTTGTTCCTTGTACGACGCTTACAGTTTCCAGTCAATTCATTTTCTATTCTGATATGTCCTGATTCTTCCATATGTGCCACATTTTGCTGCAAAGGCTGCCCTCATAAGTATAGAAATTCTAGTAGTCCTCTTCTTGATGTGCCATATGAGCTCTTTAATTTCTTCCTCCAAAGTGCAAGTATTTTTATTCTCCATGCCAAGTTTTATTTCCAGTTGTAAGTAGTATAAGCGCCCTTGAAGTATATGTGTTTAACAGATTTCGACTATGTTTTGCAAAGTGAAGAATGTCCATCTATTTGAAGTCCCCATCCTATGAACGTGTCCATCTTCTTGATGTGCCATATGAGCTCTTTAACTTCTTTAGTTTACTTACAAAATCCTTTGAAACATTATTGTATGTAAACTAATGCAATCTGCTTTAAAATAATCATCAACAGGTATTACTCCATGTATGGTCATGTGGAGAAGCTAGCAGGAGAAATAAAATGGGTGCTTCATCAGTTGAAGGAGTTAAAGCTAAGTTGTGGCAGGTTTGTGTTTGTTACTGAAGTAGAGTATCGTTTATCACAGACTGTTATGTGTAGAGTATCTATGAGTAATATTTGGTTTAGATACTCCCGAAAACAAGTTTTTTTGTGTAGCCTTACATAGGCTGCTACTTGCCTAACAATTATTGTTGTAGAATCCCTTCTAGATGTTTAATTACGAAACAATTCTTTTGCCAATTTTCTACAATCTGTGTTGCACGACATGAACACTACAAATTAACGACATAGCCACTGCATGACATCTATTTTGGCATCTACATGGGCATTTTCGAGTATCCTTGATATGCCAGATATTTGTAGAACTGGATACTTCCAGTTATGTTATGGAATTCTATTGTGATATAGTCATATTTTTGGTTCGTATAAACAGGAAGTTTTGTTTTGGGGGGACCTATTGGCTATAAAGACTAGTAAAGATGGTTTTACTGTTCTACAACACGAACCATCTGCTACCTCCTTTATATTTATGCATGAACACGTCACTCTCTCTCACACACACATACACGTATTTACAAAAAGTTTAAAGTGTATTGATATCAATAGCTTTGCATCTCACAGCTGGGGGTTTTAAGTTGGAAATGTTATAATCACTACACCAAAATGGACGATTTGCAACACTTAGTGTTGTCCAAAAACAATGTTCTATCTTCTGTTGTTTCCTAAAATCTTGAGAAACGTCTAATCTCAACACATTGTTTTGTTTTTCTATAATGTTTGTCATTAGCACTCATTGCAAACTCATCGAGGATTCAATAATTTCACTCAATTGGAAGTTTGGAACATTTTTTGTTAATTAACTATAACAGTACAAGTTTACAATTTTGCAATTATTCTAGTTTCAACTGGTGGAACAACATCTGCTTTAGAAAATGTCGGAGTCTCGGTAACCAAAGGTGAAGAAATTACCCATTTCCCTGAAATGGTAATTATATTATTGTATTAATTCCATTTCTTAGCCTAATGCGACTTTAACCACCAAGAACATTAACTTCAATGACTAACATGGTTTATGAATTGTGTCTGTAGATATAAATTTGAGTTTGTAATGAGTCTTAGTAGGATATTTACCTTGGAAAAAAGTGCAACTCTGCCATCCATTATTGTTTATAATTTTTTTTGTGACACACGATTCTTTATTTATCTACTTGCTATATGATCCATCTGAACACTTGGTCCGGCCCTTCATGAACTCATATTTTATCGTTACTAAGTGTTGGCCAATCAGTCATGAGGCCCGGGTGATTCAAGCATTCATATATCTGGGAGGTAACATGTTTTGACTATGAAATTGCTAGATGAGGTAATGCACTTTGTTATGAAAGAATTGCATGTCTCATACAAATTTCTAGAAGGCTATACATGGAGGCAAGGCCTTTAGTTTAGATAGGTTAACAAGGCATTTTCACGGAGGGTCTCAATGCTCTAATCAGGTAACATGTTTTTTTAACAATCTTTCTCTACCAAATTGAAGTATGACTAATTTCTGTCTGTAGGTTGTGCTTTGTGCATTACCCGACGTAAAAATAAAGTACCTTTCTGATGCAGGATTGTTTACGTCTAACCTTGTTGTATATGCTTATGTTGTGTTTAATTTGTAGGATTTCAAGATGTTTTACAACGAAAGATTTAGAAGATTGAGCACAACACACTATATTGGTAGCATGATGTCCAAATGTCATGAATAAAGATTAGTGTTTACAAGTGTTACAAAAGGGTATTTTTCTTGTAGTGTCTCAAGGTTGTATGACATGAATTATCAAGTTTTATTGACAACTTTTTTCTTGTATATATACTTACGTTACATTCTAAATATTATCTTTATTAATTTATGCAGGTCATTAAAGATTGATCATCACCAAGACAGGAGCTACATATGCAATTGATCATCAGTTTATATTTATAGATTACTCTAGATTTTATGTACCAGCTAATTTGGATACTCTTTATTTTACAAGTACTAAATATTACTTCTATTCATGTTATATGTACTGAATGTTGAGGAGCAATATAATTCCTTTTGAGGATTGATATAATTACTTTTCATGTTGTTGTTGTCTATAATTACTTTGAGTTAGTCGCCTATATAAATGCCTTTTAGAATTTGTGAATGTTAGTTCTGGTTTACATTGGAAAGTCGATGGAGATTTTTGGAAGACAAGCACAATCATGCATACCCTCTTCTACAAGAATTGTCTGATATTGTATTGTGTGTTCTTGTGTTTCAATGTATAATAAAAATGACAAAAAAAAATACTCATCACCAAACTATAAAGTGTACACTACGGTGACAACATTTACCTTCACTAAACATATAGTATACAGTGACACCAATAAACGTGTTACTGCAAGCATTTACAATGATGACATGTACTTGTCACTACATATATCCGTTTATTGTGACAACAATAAAACTGCTACTAAAATTGTTTTGTGACATCAAATGTTGTCAAGAAAATAATTTTTATTTTTTTGTCAAAAAAATATATATTTATTTTTAACTACAATAAAATGCTATTGTGACAATACCGTGCGTCACTTATAATATTTTTAGTGACGCATTTATTGTCACAGAAAGTATACTATCACTGACAACATATTCTTGTCACAGTAGATAACTTTTTGTGACAACGACGTTTGGTCTTCACATATACTTTTAGCTACGGAGATATATGCTACAAAAATAAGTCGTCACTGGACTCGTCACAGAAGATGTATTGTGACGAGTTTCATAACTTTTGTGACAACTGTACATGTCACATAAACCATGTTTTCTTGTAGTGTGTGTGAGTTGTGAGTAGCATATAGAAGTAACTTACTTATTGGTTGATCACCCGTGCACATGCGTTAGGTTTAACTGCTAAAAAGGCATGATAGGAGACTTGGCTAGAGAGGTAAATTATCGTGGATACGACATGGATAGGTGTATAGGGTGGAGAGGATAGTTTCTTAGCATATAGGCTACGATTGCACATTCCCCTTCAGTAACCTGGAAGCTCCGCTATACGGTGTGAAATGACCCTCTCAGGTTGGCTACTGATGTTATTGGAACGTTATGCGCTTGGCCCCTGGTGCCCCATATAGGGACTATGCTGATCCCATTATAGCTAGAGTGCCCATGTATTGAAGGTTTGTTCTTAAACTGCATGTTCACAGTAGAATGGTTAGCTGACCTTAGTTGATGTCTTGTCACACTCCGTTCCAATCATGGCAGGGACAGTGTCACATCACGAAAAAGTGTACCACCCTTTGTCCTTATTTGGTTGTAGGGGTGGTCTATTGTTTCGATAATAGGATACTGGACCTGGTTATGATTCAGAATTTTTTTTATTTTTACTTGTGACTTGTGACATATTTATATCCAGTTTATATGGCATATTTTTCTGTATCTTGTAACGTCCCTCTGAGGACCTCACGATCTCTCTAGGTGTTTGTGTTATTGACTTTTCGAAAGAGTACTAGACATGATCGTGATCTTCTTTTTTATCGAAGATGACTTGCTCTTGGATCACCCTTGTTATTTTTGGCAATTCATTATTTTGCTATTTTAAGCTTGGTAATGGATTTTTCTTGACCTGGAAACTTGTTCAATAACTTTTATAATTGATTAATAGAATCTTTATTTTTTTATTTTTGTTGATGAGATTTAGTGAGCCATGACAATTTATATACTATTTACAGCTTACATATATTTACTATACGGTTGGCATATTTACGTAGCTAGTCCTACGTATTTTGGGACTAGGGCATTACATATTTTGTGGTGGCCTATGCAGGTCAATGAATATATTATTTGGTTACATTACTGTACTAAGAAAGCGTGCATTGTAACGCCCCAATCCTAAAATATGTAGGACTAGGGGATCATATACATGTTAGGTACGTTTCGAGTGGACTCCAGACTGGCTCGAATACATATAAGATGTCTTGGTATTCTAATTATATCTATCAATCAACTATAAATATAACTATCTCAATCCACAGGATAAGTAACATCAAGAATGAATAGTATATGTCATAGTCTACAACCCAACAACATATATGTACGATTAGACGCGAAGAACGAAATGGATCTACAAAACAAGACTAAATAGCAGAATAAAAGTAATGAATAAATATAACAATAAAATACCTGAGCCAGATACAAAAATACCTCCGTGATCAGGATTATCTCCACATGACCAACTACCTGGAGAAATCACCAGGTCCTCAGGGACATAACAAGGTACAAAAAAATTGCCAATGTAATAGTAAAGAAAATATATAAAATGAAGGATAACTACCATAACCATCTAAGTACAAATATGTAGTTGAGGACAATCCTAATACCAGGCCCAGCCGTACTAGCGATCGCTCATACCACCGTGCTGTGATACCGATGGGCGAACGAATAAATAAAGTCGTAGCTCTGTTACAAAGACCATGACCACGAGTAAAATAACCAAGTCCCAAATATGGAAGTATGACCACGAGTCTAGACGGCCAGATATTTCAGTAGAGTCCTCCCCTCCCTATCCTCTAAAACTATCCGGTCAAGTCATGTAACATTTTACAGATTAGTCGTGGCTGCTATTAGCATTGGATTCTTGGGGAGACATGGGTTTATGTGGAGGCCAAACCTAGAGACTAGTTAGATAGTTGAGTATTTATTTAGTTGTTTTTTAATTTGTGAGACATTGTACATTGTATCGAATGTAAGCCTTGGAATGTTGTAACTTAATTTAGTTTGGTGAATGAGCAAATAAAGTTTTTAACTTGTGTGATTTTGAGCATTGTAGCTAAACAGTGTTCTACCGCCGACACTGCGGCATAGGCTGGCTTGCGCACGCACTCGTATCCCGAAAAGTGGGTGCGTAGCATGACAAATTTTTGTGGTGGCCATGCAGGCCAGTTTTTGCAAAGATTGCGAACTCGTGTAGTACTTAAGTTAGTCGTACCATCGCGAGCCTGCTACTAAGAAATGCTAAATCACAAATTAGGGTTAATTGGATTTTAGAAGAATGACTAGGACTAGGAGCCCTTATGCAGGGTAGTTAAGATTGCCACATAGGTCACCTAATTTAGGCATAGATTTATTGATTCTAAAACTCTATTAGATACTTGATACGATGGTAGGATCAAAGGTGGGTAGACTGTTCACCCAGTAAACTAGGACTTCCTAGGATTCAGTCCCTAACATTGATGTTTTGTTTGAATTAACTTTCCTGCCTTGGCCGTGCCACTTATTTATTTCCATAAGAAATTATTTTTTATACAAGTCAATATTCTATTTCCCCATTGACGTTTGAGCCTAACATGACCCAGTTATCCATCTAGAATTATGAGTCAATTTTTGTTTTATGTTGTCCTTCGATCCTCGAGTATGAGAGAAATAGAAAATTAAAAATTTTGGTCGTTTTTCCTAGTCAAAATTGATACCTAATCGATCATTTGATTTTCAAAAATGGATACTTTCACTTCAAGTTCAGATACTTATGCTTTTTCTATCATAGTCAACTTGTTTGAATATCTAGAAGGTCCATTGAATTCTTACGGATATAGGTGGAAGAATATTCGTTGACTTACAATGGCAAGAGAGCAGCGCACTGTCGTCATTTATTTGACTTATGAAGACTGCAGAGTTCACTGCAGCCAGCAGCGAATTGGCGAGGCACGACCCCTAAAGTTGATATTATTTCAAGTAAACGTAGGTTATCGAATATTGTTAAAACTATGTCTTAGTTGTCCTCTTTTGATCTTAGTTATCTTTATGTCAATATTTGATAGAGTTACTAAAATATCCGATATTGTAGCATATTTGAGCCATGAAAGCAAGGGTTTACTACAGCCAGGTCTACACTTGCGAGGCATAAATTCTCGATAAAATTTCTCCAAACATGATTACAGTTTTCGGATACTATAGAGGTTAGAAAAATGACATGTATGTCATATTGATTCAAAGCCAATACTAGTAAAAATTTTATAAGTTGGGTAGCATGCCTCCCAATGTAGCATCCCGTTGTCCTTATGACCTATTAACGAGGTGAATGATACCAATAGGTTTTCCTAGACTATAGAGTTTAGAGGTCCCTAACCCATTGGTTGACCAAGGCCATAGAAGAAGAAAAAAAGACAAGTAGGACAACTATAGAGACACCAACACCGGACGAGTCTTAGATTTTGATAAACTTGAATTACTTGTGCCTTCTTTCAATCATAAATCTCACATACTTTATTTTTGGAATATCTTGACTAACGCTGCTATTATAGCCTAGTTTTGCAAGCTTATTCTTTATCGCGCTTGTTCAGGACATATATTTATTGGGGACGTCCACTAACATATTGTTTAATTAGAATCGGTGTATTATGGTCTGATCAACCTTAGTGCACTTGGTTCGCTCTTCATATGATTATCCTACATGGATTGAGATATAGATGTCTCTAGGATCTCATCCGCAATTGCCTTGACAACTCCCTTTGAATTATTCAATCGCCCTTGGAACCTCGTATTCACATTCGATCCCCTCTTCCTTGAACTCTTATTTTTTCGCCTTTACTTAGTTCAGAAAAACGAATGCTCGTATTTGATGGAAGATAGACACATAATGTTCCCCTTAGTTCGACATACCACCTATGACCATGAAAGCTATATAGACACAATCATTTTCCATCTATCGAAATCGGGGAACAATCTTCAAACATGATTCATATCTACCAAATCACATTAGCTATTACGTCGTATAGTATTCTTTTATAATCAAGAGTCGAGGTACAACACCATGACCTTTAAATTTTTCTAAGCTCATTAATCCTAAAACCGTGTCTTAGTTTCTGGATTGAATAGATTGTAAGTCCTTCTAAATTTTAGGATTTACTAGGATTACGATTGATTAGGATAAGTTGGTTCCCACTAGGATGACAAATTAGTGCCTCATGAACACCCACTTTATATTTAAATCTTTTGGTGTCCCTTACCGTGACATTGATATTCGGAGCTTAACACTAGTTGTGACCTCCCAATAAATTTTATATGCAAGCCCTAGACGAGTCCACCTTCATTTAGGCATATCATGTCCCACTCAAATACGTCTCCTTGTACTATATTTTATGATACGACTTTCAGGTCAAAAGACTAAACTATAACCCTTACCATAATATCGATATACTTCCCGACTACAATTGGAGACTCAATCTCGACTCAAACCTTTCGACCAAATATATGGTTGTGATCTACTCGAAGCCCACTATGCACATGGCACTAGTGTGCCACTCAATTGAGTCCTCTTATGCTACTTAAACACAAAAGTCATAGAAGGTGCATTTTTGGGCTTAAGGAACCTAGTTAACCAACCTGACTAGAAAATAGCCCTTCCACTCGAGTTTGAACCTATTCTAGGTTACCCTAACCAAATAGGAATAGTTCAGGTTGATTTTATGGAATCTTGTCCAGCCAATATAGATTAAAACCCAAGTTTATTCAATCAAAGATTGATGTCCAATTAGGGAACCCATTACAACCCAGTTAAACCCATCCATGTATATTGCCACACTTAGACTATAAACCAAACCTTAGAAATAGGTCGTTACACCTATTATGTAGTCCCCATCTCATGACCCACTAATCCTTCTTCCATAAATTCTTAACCGTATTCCTTTGTATCCTATGTTATGTGATGAATGAAATCCCGATGTACTAACTTATTTTCGGTTATACTTAACCAAGACCCACTACAAGAAATATCCCATATGGCAACGAAATATTTAGTAACGCAATATTTTTCGTTGCTAATAAACCTTTCTTGTAACGCATATTTTTGTCGTTGCTAAACAGAAATTTTGACAACGAAATATTTTGTGTTGCTATAACTCCGTTGCAAAAGACCGAAAAGTGAATAGGCAACGAAATCATCGTTGCTAAATCATCTATATTTTTTTGTCTAAGATTAACAACAAATTCCATTTGTTGCTAATATATTTTGCCTATAGCAACGAAATATAACGTTACTTCCAAACCAAGCTGATAGACAAAAACAACCTATTATGAAAATTTCACTTTCCCTCACTAATTTGACATCCCCCCCCTCTATTTCATAGTTCCCTCCTAACTTTCCCCCCTCCTCAAATCATCTCTCCTCAGCCCCAAATTATCTCTTTTTCACATGTTCTCTCTCCTTATATTCTCTCTCCTTATCGTCATCCCGAGCCCGGCCATCGCAACTACCACCCTCACCGGCCATCACCACTCTTATTCTCTCTCTCTCTCTCTCTCTCTCTCTCTCTCTCTCTCTCTATTGATACAAAACATAAACCCTAAATATAAAAGGATTTTCATGTTGGCTAGGTTCCAATAAGCGAAAAGCCAATACGAAGTAGAAGAAATAAACCAGCCCTAGCCTTAATTCTGCACCTACACCAACGATGACGACGAGTTCCTAGAGTTGAGTTCTGCCCGACGAGAAGTTCTTGGAGTTTGAGTTCCGCGAGGTCTTCCTCACCACCACCGGCCTATGAGAGTGCCGCCGAGTCATCGTCGATAGTGAGGTTAGGGTTTCTTCTTCGAATCCTTTGTATCCAGGTTTGGGTTTCTGATTGGGAAAATCTATTCATTTGGTTTACCAATTTTTTCTTCTTCAGGTATTATTTTAGAAGATGACTCATTATATTTTTTGGATTATTAATTTTTTCTGTTAGTTTGATCATTTTTTTAATTTAATTCCATTGCAGTTAAAAGAAATTACTCACAAGATCAATTAGTCGCATTAAGGATCTTTGATTGTCAATTATTTTGAATATTTTCCTTAGTATGATTTAAATTTGATTAGTTGTATCAATGTCTAGTGTCTTTCGAACTGTCTAATTTATTATTATAGTAGTTTGGGATAGATCAAAGCTACGGCGGATTGCAGTTTGGCTCGACTCCACAGAATATGGGAGCATTAGGGTGACAGCGTGTCTTCTCATAAGAATGAATTGTTACCCTCTTTTCGTGGTATTAAATCGAATTAGACTTTGACGCAAATTCTTCTTTAGTTTGAAATTGATCAAAAATAGGGACAATACTAATTTGCTTAATTTTAAACGTTTTACGCAATTTTTTCATTATATCTGTT
>JANAVB010041897.1:0-45267 GCA_029216955.1 Iris pallida
AAGACATCATATAAAGATAATGAATTGTCTTGATACATTATGTTGGTGGAGACAATCCATTACCAACAAGTAAAGGAAAAATACATGAGAAAAGAAATGATTTGGCAAGCAAAGTGAAGACGATCCAAGTGCAATCATCCTCAAAGAAATAGCGATGATCACGGCTAGAGCTAGAACACCTGCGAAAGATAATAGCACACACCTGGAGAGATAACCAGGTCCTCAGAGGGACGTAACAAGACACATAATATCATGCCATATAAACTGAATAAATATTGTTCAAATAAATAAGTCAATTGAATTTATAACATGATCCAATACACACCTATTGAACGAGCGTACCATTCCCCCAACCAAACAAGGACAGGAGATGGTAAACTAATTCACGGTGACGTATCTTTCCATCTCATGAATCCAATATGGTATCCGGACCCCAACAAGGTTCAATAGCTTCTCATCGAACTAGTAAGTCACACATATAACCAAACAAAGACAAGACGTGACGAACTAATCCGCAACAAGTTATTGTTCCAAGCCACGGTCAGATACAACTACCCAAACCAAAGTACTCGTACCTAACGGATAAGGTAGCCTACCACTCTAAGTGAAATGTAGTTAAAAACAATCCTTCCTGCACATGGGCCCTGGCTAAATAGGATCGGCGTAGTCCCCCTTGGGCACTAGAGGCCCCATCAGTAAGAGCATGACGTTCCGCAGAATCGTTAGTGGCCGTCAGTAATCATGGGTCATCAACCCCGTATCTCCAGCGGAGAGTCCGGGTCACAAGGGAAAGTGCATCGAAGCCCATACGCTAAGAAATTGTCCTCCCCGCCCAATACCTACTATGTTGCATCCACAACAATAACCTCTATAACCGCTAAGTCAAACTAGCATGCAACCTCTATTAGCGGTTATTCCTATCGCTTGGCTTGTACGTACTGGTGGCCAGCCAATCACGTACTTCCGTGTTCTACATGCGACACACAACTTCGTGGTATAACGTGTCAAGGCCATGAATGCAACACACAAAGGTGGTCCCTTAAATCTAGGTTTAATGTGTAAAAAAATAATACATAGCAGGAAATATAAATGAACAGTAAGTTCTAACAGGTTAAGCCATGTATCACAGTTTATTTTGCATAAAAAATAATGAACAATGCATGAAATATGAGCTAAAATAAATAAACAGCAAATTGCAAGGTGTCTTGCCTGAGGTCCTTGCTGGTGAAACCGACAATCCCGTTGGGTACAGAATAGTCACAGGGCTACACAAGTAGGGCTGTAAAACGATTCAAACAGTTTGTGTTCGGCTCGCGTTCGGCTCGGGCCAAGCTCGGTTCGAAGCTCGTTCGTGGGCAGGTCGATTCCGAGTTCGGTCGATTTTTTTTTTGTTCGAAGTGGTGTTCGAACCGAGTTCGACCATAGGTTGTTCGACTCGATCTCGTTCACGAACTGGCTCGAACTCGGCTTGGTTTCTAATATTATGGCTTCTTCTAATATATGCTACATATTTTTATGGATGTTGATAAATTTTGTCTTAGAAAATTTATTCTCTTTTTTGTTATTTATATGATGGTAAATTTGTGATGTAAAAAGCATAATTAATTCAACAAAAAAAATCTTTAAGACTTGAGAGTAACCGTACAACAAGTTTAATGTGGCTTTTATTCGGTCCCGGCTCGAGCTCGACTCGGGCTCGTCCGAGCTTGAGAACTAAATCGAGTCGAGCTCGATCGTTTCGAGCCTATAATCAAACCGAGTTCAAACACCATTTTTGAGCTCGATCTTGAGCTCGGCTCGAATAAAAGCTCGTTCGATACTTTAGTCGAACCGAGTTCGAACACAGTTTGTTCGAGCTCGTTCGTTCGATTTTCAGCCCTATACACAAGATGAACTCAGACGATGTGACAAACTTCTAAAATAAAAACCAAAATAAAATATTCTGAAAAAATTTTAGAAAAAATATATGATGTGTATTTTTCTGTCAGCATTCCGAAACTTCAAACGGATCGTGATTCTGATTCCTGGTTCTCCCAGAATCTCAAAAACACTAAAACGTGTCAGATTTTGGACCACTGACACTCCACAAATATTCCAGAAAATTAAGTTCCGAATTTATGAAAATAAAATACGATTCCAACAAAAAAAACTGGAGGTCAAAAGGAGTCCGGAGTTGGGAGTTATGGTCATTCGAAGTTGCTACAACCTTTGAAAATTGAGGCTGAATTTATGACGAAAAAAGAGAAAATTTTTGACAAGGATGGTTTGAAAGATGATTTTATTCATAGATTCGATAGATATATATATATAATGGCTTGCAATTAGCAAATTATGATAGAATTAGAACTAAATCAATAAGGATGATTATGATTACCAACTAATTTGGATAGGAATATGATTGGTTTAAATAAGAAACGATCTAATTAATGCTAGATATGATTCCAATAGGATAATAATTTCTAATGGATAAATCTTCCCATAAATTTAAATCAAATAAATTATTTAAAAACAAATCAATTTGGTTGCAATCCTTTAAATGATCACCATAATAACTTTAAGTATTATTCTATATTATCAAATAATTCAAATCATATGAATCCAAATCCAAATCAAACTCAACATAATAACTTTTAAAATAATATCTAATATTTATCAAAATAATTTAAATCAAATAATAAATAAATCATGTAATCAAATAATATTTCAAATCTAGATTTGACAAATCGTAATGCTCCAATTAGTCATCGTAAGTATTTTAAACAATATTTAAATTATCAACATAATTTAAAGTATAGTTGATAACCATCAAGATAATTTAAATAAATTCAAATATAATCAAATAACTTATTAACATATCAAAATAATACTCGATGTCATCAAATATTATAAAACTTACTTTTATAAATCCAAATCTTTATTTAAAAATAAATAGACAAAAAAAAAACCTTTTATCGCTCAATTTTTTTTAAAACCAATTTTTAGAAGACCAAAAATAATAAAAACATATTTTATATTTCAAATAAAAAATTGAGAACATTTTTTTTAGAAACATTATTTCAAACCATTAATTTAAAACTAGTTTTTGGTAACAAAAGTAATCACAAAATATCTTTTACAAAATTTCTACGAAAATTATTTTTAAACACGAAATTAAAATATATAGATATAAATTAAAAATAATAATTTCGGGAAGATGAGTTACAAATCTACCCACCTTTGAAAATTTTCGTACTCGAAATTTAAGGACTACTAGGATAGGCGGACTTGATTGATCGGTAAAAGGATAGTAAGAATTTGTGATAAGAGAAAGTAGATGGAAGGGAAAAATAGGGACACAGTCACGATACACGCACGATGAGATGTCGGTCACGGACATGATGCACTTATTTTTTGTTGTGGAATTTATGGAAGATGATTTGTGGAGAAAATAATATGGAGCAGTACCTGCCTATTTATATGATGTAGGAATTCCCAGTTGGATAAGGATTAGAATATTTAAATCCCCTTTTAGATAATTTACCACTAAATTTAAAATCAATAAATCCAAATCCAAATACAAATCAAATTTAAATCTAATTAAATTTTTAGTTTAAAATCAAATGGGATAAATCAAATTTTAAATATTTAACTATTTAAATAAATACATAAATTTAAATCAAGATTTAAATCGCCACAATAATTTTGAAATATATTTTCCAAAAATACTAATAATAATAATTTCAAAAATTATATTATTATTTAAATAAACTAATAAATATTTATGAAATATATATGTATACGCGAATAATGTTATTTATTATTAATAACTGTTTTTACGAAAGACTTTTTATAAATAAATAAATAAAATAATAATTTGGAAACTTTGGTACGATAACAAAATAATTATTATGTATATTATTTTGAAACTATAAAAAAATAGAAAATATTTTTCTAAAATATTTACGCTCGCACATATTTGCACTCGTCGAGCAAATTTGAAAAAACGAATTTTCGCGCGCGACGTATAATACAAATACGCGACGTACAATACAAAAAAATCATTACCAAATTTATAAAAAAATATTAGAAATTTAGGGGTTTTACATCCTACCCAACTTAAATGAATTTCGTCCTCGAAATTAAAAATTAGTAGGGGATGAGAAGGCACAAGGGGGTAGATGGAAGGATTCCTTAAAGAAGTTTATATGGTCGTAGTCTAGGTTGAGGATATGATTAAGAGACGATTGTAATCACTCTTAAATTCAAGTGATTAGAAAGTCAAATTGTAAAATTAGGGTCGAGGGAAAGGTCGAGAAGTTTATGATGAAGATATAGCAATGTCGAGTGGTAATGGTCATAATTGATAGGACAGCTAGAGGAATTTTAAGTACAAGTGCCTTCGTCCTTCCAAAATTGGTGAAGGCGAAAGCGATTTAAGGAGTTCAATGACGACATTATTAATTACGAATACGTGGTTCATAGGCGGTCGTATAGATTTTAAAAGAATCGTAAGGTAGTCGTGGATGGGATTCCAAGGGGGTAAGTTTAACTATATCACATCCACGTAGATTGAAAAGGCGAACCAAAGTGCACTCGGTTGATCAGACCATCATGCATCGGTTCTGATTAGACAATATGTTAGTGAGCACGCTCAATAGCATAAGTCATAAACAAACTCGATAAATGGATGAGTTTGCAAAACTAGATTATAGTAGCAACATTAGTCAAGGTGGTAAAATATAGGCACGGGAGACTAAGATTAGAAGAAGGTCGAAATTGGTCCAAACTTCTAAAGGATATAAGTCATGTCAGGTGATAGTCTTCATACAGTCATCCTATAGTCTTCTTGTCCAAGTCTTTGGGTGTCTAGATGGGTTACGGTCTTCTAGATTCTAGAATCTAAGTAAACTTACTAACATAGGTCACAAGGACAAAGGGTTTGCTAGGTCATAAGACATTCTACCCAACTTAAAAGAATTAAACTAAGGGTGTTTGGGACATCTAACTAGTAGGGTTCTAGCAAGTACGATGGGAAGATAAGAATAATGATAGAAGAAATCAAGCAAGATGCAATCGATGAGTCGAATGATAGTTCGAGTATAGAATCGAGGAAAGAGGTCAAGTATGTGGTTGAGATCCTAAACTTCTAATCCTATTCGCAGGTTTGCTTGGTACAGTAAAGTAACCAAACAATTTATCTTGACCTACATGGGCCACCACAAAATATGTAACACTCCAGTCCCAAAATACGTAGGACTAGGAACGTAGACATGCAGCTGTATTCATACGAAGTATACTCCAATATATGGAAGCCTCGTATGAATACATAAGCTGTAAAATGAAGTAGAACCATAACTAATCTCATCCACACAAAATAAATGAATAAAAGACATCATATAAAGATAATGAATTATCTTGATACATTATGTTGAGTGGAGACAAATCCACTACCAATAAGTGAAGGAAAAATACATGAAAAAAAAAATGATTTGGCGAGCAAAGCGAAGACGATCCAAGTGCAATCATCCTCGAAAAAATAGCGATGATCACGGCTAGAGCTAGAACACCTGCGAAAGACAATAGCACACACCTGAAGAGATAACCAGGTCCTCAGAGGGACGTAACAAGACACATAATATCATGTCATATAAACTGAATAAATATTGCTCAAATAAATAAGTCAATTGAATTTATAACATGGTCCAATACACACCTATTGAATGAGCGTACCATCCTCCCAACCAAACAAGGACAGGAGATGGTGAACTAATTCACGGTGACGTATCTTTCCATGTCATAAATCCAATATGGTATCCGGACCCCAACAAGGTTCAATACCTTCTCATCGAAGTAGTAAGTCACACCTACAACCAAATAAGGACAAGATGTGACGAACTAATCTGCGACAAGTTATTATTCCAAGCCATGGTCAGATACTAGTACCCAAACCAAAAGTACTCGTACCTAACGGATAAGGTAGCCTACCATTCTAAGTAAAATGTAGTTAAGAACAATCCTTCCTGCACATGGGCCCTGGCTAAATAGGATCGGCGTAGTCCCTCTTGGGCACCAGAGGCCCCATCAGTAAGAGCATGCAGACGTTCCGCAGAATCGTTAGTGGCCGTCAGTAATCATGGGTCATCAACCCCGTATCTCCAGCGGAGAGTCCGGGTCACAAGGAAAAGTGCATCGAAGCCCATACGCTAAAAAATTGTCCTCCCCGTCCAATGCCTACTATGTTGTATCCACAACAATAACCTCTATAACCGCTAAGTCAACTAGCATGCAACTCTATTAGCGGTTATTTCTATCGCACGGCTTGTACGTACTGGTGGCCAGCCAATCACGCACTTTCGTGTTCTACATGCGACACACAACTTCGTGGTATAACGTGTCAAGGCCATGAATGCAACACACAAAGGTAGTCCCTTAAATCTAGGTTTAATATGTAAGAAAAATAATACATAGCAGGAAATATAAATGAACAGTAAGTTCTAACAGGTTAAGCCATGTATCACAGTTTATTTTGCATAAAGAAAATAATGAACAATGCATGAAATATGAGCTAAAATAAATAAACAGCCAATGACAAGGTGTCTTACCTGAGGTTCTTGCTGGTGAAACCGACAATCCCGTTGGGTACAGAATAGTCACAGGGCTACACAAGATGAACTCAAACGATGTGACAAACTTCTAAAATAAAAACCAAAATAAATATTCTGGAAAAATTTTAGAAAAAATATATGGTGTGTATTTTTCTGTCAGTATTCCGAAACTTCAAACGGATCGTGATTCTGATTCTTGGTTCTCCCAGAATCTCAAAAACACTAAACGTGTCAGATTTTGGACCACTGACACTCCACAAATTTTTCAGAAAATTAAGTTCCGAATTTATAAAAATAAAATTTATATTCATAAAATATACCTCAATACGATTCCAACAAAAAAATTGGAGGTCAAAAGGAGTACGGAGTTGGGAGTTATGGTCATTCGAAGTTGCTACAACCTTTGAAAATTGAGGATGAATTTATGACCAAAAAAGAGAAATTTTGACAAGGATGATTTGAAAGATGATTTTATTCATAGATTCGATAGATATATATAATGGCTGGCTAGCAATTAGCAAATTATGATAGGATTAGAACTAAATCAATAAGGATGATTATGATTACCAACTAATTTGGATAGGAATATGATTGGTTTAAATAGGAAACGATCTAATTAATGCTAGATATGATTCCAATAGGATAACAATTTCTAATGGATAAATCTTCCCATAAATTTAAATTAAATAAATTATTTAAAAACAAATCAATTTGATTGCAATCCTTTAAATGATCACAATAATAACTTTAAGTATTATTCTATATTATCAAATAATTCAAATCATATGAATCCAAATCCAAATCAAACTCAACATAATAACTTTTAAAATAATATCTAATATTTATCAAAATAATTAAAATCAAATAATAAATAAATCATTTAATCAAATAATATTTTAAATCTAGATTAAACAAATCGTAATGCTCCAATTAGTCATCGTAAGTATTTTAAACAATATTTAAATTATCAACATAATTTAATTTATAGTTGATAACCATCAAGATAATTTAAATAAATTCAAATATAATCAAACAACTGATTAACATATCAAAATAATACTCGATGTCATCAAATATTATAAAACTTACTTTTATAAATCCAAATCTTTATTTAAAAATAAATAGACAAAAAAATCTTTTATCGTTCAATTTTTTTTAAAAACCAATTTTTAGAAGACCAAAAATAATAAAAACATATTTTATATTTCAAATAAAAAATAGAACATTTTTTTAGAAATATTATTTCAAACCATTAATTTAAAACTAGTTTTTGGTAACAAAAGTAATCACAAAATATCTTTTACAAAATTTCTACGAAAATTATTTTTAAACACGAAATTAAATTATATAGATATAAATTAAAAAATAATAATTTTGGGAAGATGAGTTACAAATCTACCCACCTTTGAAAATTTTTGTACTCGAAATTTAAGGACTACTAGGATAGGCGGACTTGATTGATCGGTAAAAGGATAGTAAGAATTTGTGATAAGAGAAAATAGATGGAAGGGAAAGATAGGGACACAGTCACGATACACGCACAATGAGATGTTGGTCACGGACACGATGCACTTATTTTGGTTGTGGAATTTGTGAAAGATGATTTGTGGAGAAAATAATATGGAGGAGTACCTGCCTATTTATAGGATGTGGAAATTCCCAGTTGGATAAGGATTAGAATATTTAAATCCCCTTTTAGATAATTTACCACTAAATTTAAAGTCAATCAAATCCAAATACAAATCAAATTTAAATCTAATTAAATTTTTAGTTTAAAATCAAATGGGATAAATCAAATTTTAAATATTTAACTATTTAAATAAATACATAAATTTAAATCAAGATTTAAATCGCCACAATAATTTTGAAATATATTTTCCAAAAATACTAATAATAATAATTTCGAAAATTTCATTATTATTTAAATAAACTAATAAATATTTATGAAATATATATGTATACGCGAATAATATTATTTATTATTAATAACTGTTTTACGAAAGACTTTTTATAAATAAATAAATAAATAAAATAATAATTTGGAAACTTTGGTACGATAACAAAATAATTATTATGTATATTATTTTGAAACTATAAAAAAATAGGAAATATTTTTCTAAAATATGTACGCTCGCATATATTTGCACTCGTCGAGCAAATTTGAAAAAAATGAATTTTCGCGCGCGATGTACAATACAAATACGCGACGTACAATACAAAAAAAAATCATTACCAAATTTATAAAAAAATATATTAAAAATTTAGGGGTTTTACAACATGCTTGCGCTAACTCGCGGTACAGACTGGTGATATGTTCACACCATGTCAACATCAACGGCAAAGCATTCTGCTTCGACCCAGAAGTTCAGAAATACCTTTCTCCAAACACTTGGGAGATACCATAGCCTCCAATACAAGTCCGTCTGTCGCTCCGAAAGCACAGTAATCGTCAACCTGAAGCACAAGCCTACTCATCGTCCTACAACACAGTGACTTTGTTGCCTGAAACACAGCTTTCTCGTTGCTCTAACGCACAGAAGTCTAGTCGTCTTCGAAGCCAAGTCCACTCGTCGCCTGAAAGCACAAAGGCTTCGTTGTCTCCAGAAGAATGGTCTACTCATTGCCTAGAAGTGTAGCGGTACTTATACCTCGCCAGAGGCGCAGGAAGCATGGTCCCACCCAATTGGTTTGCTTAAACCGCTTCTGTTAAAGATGGGATTGGGATTGAATCATGATTGATATCTTATCATATTGATTTAATCGTATACGAGGATCAATTAGAATCCAAATATGAGGTAAAATCCCAAGATTTACTCGGTTGTATCCAAATAAGCAAATCGGCACGCGCCACATGTCTCCTATTTCGGTTATTTTGATAACCACTCGAGATCTCGATTGAAGAAAATCTTGATGTCCGCCACGTGTCAGCGCCACAGAAGCTCGCATCGCACAATGATGGCAGATTCCTTCATATCTCAAAACCCTAATGTACATCGCATATGTGCTCTTTTCTCTACAAATAGAAGGAGTTTTCCTTCAACAACGACAAACCACCAGAACTATCAAGGTCATGAAGATCACCAAAAAATCTTTAACTCTAGACATCCTCTTGATCGGTGACCCTAGAGTTCCATCAAAGGCGTCAGAGAGCCAAAGCAAGTTCAACCCGTCGTCAGATCATCAACGGAGTAAAGAAGTCGCTGCAGTGCTCGATCTCCATCATCACACTTTCCCGAAAAACTCTTCCCCTTATACTTAGAATATCATGCTTAGGACTTCCTTCTCTGTACACAGGTCTTTTTATGTTCAATAAAGCAAAAAGTTCGTTCAATCTTTTGTTATGTCGAACACAGTGTCATATCAATTTTTTTTTTGAAAAACCTTTGTCAAGTAAGAAAGTGCAAAGGGGTTCATACCAAGCTCAAGGAGCTTGTTTGAGGCCATAGAGAGCTTTCTTAAGTTTAGAAACATGATTGGGAAATTTATGATTTTCAAAACCAGGAGGTTGCTTTACAAATACTTCTTCTTTAATAAAGCATTAAGAAAAGCACTTTCGACATCCATTTGAAAAAGTTTAAAATTTTGAAATTTTGCAAATGCACAAAGCATGCAGATTGATTCAAGTCGTACAACAGGAGCGTAGGTCTCATCGTAGTCGATAACTTCCTCTTGGTTGTATTCTTGAGCTACGAGACGGGCTTTGTTACGTGTGACTGAACCGTCCTTATTGACTTTGTTACGAAATACACATTTAGTACCGATAATCAAATGATCAACAGGTTTAGGAACAAGTTCTCATACTTGATTTCTTTCAAACTGGTTGAGTTCTTCTTGCAATGCCGATATTCAAAATTCATCAGAGAAAGCTTCAAAAACATTTTTGGGTTCTATTTAAAAAATAAATGTAGTGCTAGCTATAGAGTCTCTAACAGATAGTCGAGTACTTACTCCTTTCGATACTTCATCTATTACCAAGTTTTTCGGATAAGATGGTGTAAAACAAAACTTCTTTGGTAAGCCTTCCAGAATACTGGTTACAGGTGTTGTATCCACGGGTGTAGAAGTTGATGGTCTGATGTGTATGTCATCATCGTCTTCGGAAAGAGCAGTTGTACTATTAATCCCATCAAAGGTTACCTTAGCATATTCTTCAACAATCATAGAGCGTTTGTTGAACACTTTATATCCTTTACTTTTGGCAGCATAACCAAGAAAAATACCTTCGTCAGATTTGGCATCAAATTGGCCTAAGTTGTCTTTGGTATTAAGGATAAAGCAGCGACAACCAAACACTCGAAAATAAGAAATAGTTGGTGTTCTACCAAACCAAAGTTCATAGGAAGTTTTCTTCGAAATAGGTCGAATCAACACCCTACTCAAAACATGGCATGTTGTACTGACAGCTTCAGCCCAAAAGTATTTCGAAAGATAAAATTGATTCAAATGACTCTAGCCATATTACCAAGAGTCCTATTATTCTGCTCCATAATACCATTTTGTTTGGGGAGTTCTAAGACACGAAAATTCATGATTGAAACCATTTGAGTCATAAAACTTTTTGAAATCGGAGTTTTCGAATTCGTCGTCATGATTGCTTCGGATTTGAGTAATCATGAAACCTTTTTCATTTGAACATTTTTAGCAAAAAAATTGAAAACTGAAATAGTATCACTTTTATTTGTAAGAAAGAAAACCCAAGTAAATCTAAAAAAATCATCTACAATTACAAAAGCGTAGAGTTTTCCACCAAGACTGGCTACTCTAGTTGGACCAAATAAATCTATATGAAATAGTTGCAAAGGTCTAGTAGTACTTACAAAGTTAATGGATTTAAAGAAGGATTTGGTAGCTTTTTTCTCACATTCGGCACATACTGTATCCTTTTTAAAGGTAATATCAGGTAGTCCTCTTACTAGCTTCTTGGTTGACAGTCTTGATATGGTATCCATATTTGCATGACCAAGTCGCATATGCCAAATAGTCTTTCATCTTTGTGAACATAGAGGCATCTTCCTACATTGTTAGTGTCTCTAGAAAGATAGAATACATATATATTATCTTCTCTTATCCCTTCAAAAATGATGTCTCAAGATGGTCTATCATAAATGAAGCATTTAGTTTTGCCAAAATTAATATCATATCCATGATCAGCAAGATGACTAATGCTGAGCATGTTATGCTTTAACTCGGTCACTAAATAGACATCCTTAATTACGGGAGGAGGATTGCCAATAGTACCATTACCTATGATATAACCTTTTAAGTTATTTTCGAAGGATACATATCCTCCCCTCTTTACTGATAGTATTGCGAATAGATTTGCATTTCTAGTCATGTGTTGCGAGCACCCACTATCGAGAATTCACCTGCTTCTAGAGGATGAAGGAAGGTTCACCTACACCGCGAGTAGATGTGACCTTTGGTACCCAAATCTTTGAGGGTCCTGAAAAGTTAGTCTTCGGTACCCATGCATACAGTTTTAAAACAACTAATCTTCTAATTCTACACTGTGGTGAAGTGTGTCCATGTTTACCATAGTAGTGACATGTAGCATGTATATTCGTGTTAGGTACAGGATAATAGTGATTCTATGTGTTTGATGTACTGTATGAGAATGTGTGTGCATAGGAGTATGTCTATGTGTGCCATGTGTATGTGTGGGTGTTCTTCGTGCTATATGTTGATAAGTGTACATAAAAGCATGATTATAAGCAGCATGAGTGTATGTGTTTCACTTGTGACGTGTGTTTTTGTGTTGAACAAACTTTTGTTTTGTGTACGTGTTGTGACATTAAGACTGGGTTTAAGGCTGAACAACTTGCTTTCCCAGTCTGATCTCTAATCTTTTAGAGGTGTCGCACATATCATTATACTTGGCAGTTAAAGCATCAATTCTTACAGCATCAATATTATACTTCTTTTTCTCATCTAGAAGTTCTTTATTGAGTACTGTAATATCACGTGTTTGTTTTTCAATACGAGATTCAATATCGTGTAAGCTTAATTTAAGCTTGGATACCTCCTCATTGTTATCTGTGGGTGGTGTATTTCTAACATTATCAAATAAATATGAAAGTCTATGTATCTCAACTTCATGAGTTTTGATTTTATCCTTTGCATGTTTATACTTCTAAAAAACTTCTTGTGATCTTCAAGTAAGTCACTAAAGGCATCACCAAGTTCATCAAATGTAAAGTCATCAAGAGGATCATTTGTTACCTTTTCGGACGTTGCCATTAGGCAGACGTTTGTTGTATCTTGGGGAGAGTCCTCTTCTTCTTTTGAGTCACTGGCTTCGCTGTTGTGCAAATACTTGTGTTGGCATATTTTTGAGAGGTTGGCCTCTTGTACGATCTTTCATATCGGCTTCTTTTCTTTACAATAGGGCAATCTTTCTTAACGTGCCCCGTCTTCTTACAGCCGAAACAAATAGGTTCTTCATCATCTTCTTTGTGTTGTTCCTTCTTTCTTTTGTTGAAGCGAAGAAACTTCTTGAAGTTACGGACCATCAATGCTTGATCATCACCTTTGGAATCATTGTCATCGGTATCTTCTGGAGTAGTCTTTCGGTGATGAGCTCTTAATGCAATTTCCTTTTCCTTCGGAGCCGCTTCTTCAAAGTCTTTGAGATTGAGCTCTTGCGTCATTAGCTTGCCCACCAAAGCTTCTAGAGACATGGTGGTGAGATCATTGCCTTCTATGATCGTCGTGGCTTTAGGGTTCCAGTTCTTCGTTAGTACCCTTAGCACCTTGCGTACCTTCTCATGGTTGGAGTAGTCCTTACCAAAGAAGATAGAGGGTTGACGATGTCGAGGAATCTAATGATCATCTGTTTGATCGTCTCATTGGGCTTCATCTTGAAAGCTTCGTACTCCTGTGTTAGATGATAGATTTTTGATTTTTTACCTATGTCGTTCCTTTGTGGGTCACCTCCGGAAGCTTCCATACTTCGTGTAAGGTGGAGCATGTAGAGACTCTGTTGAATTCAGTCCTATCTATAGCACAGAAAAGAGCATTAATAGTCCTAGCATCTAGACTAGCCTATTTTTTTTCTTGGTCAGTATATTTGTCGTGGGGTTTATCTATGAGATTTCCCTCGACAACAATTCTAGTAGGCTTTTTGTAACCATCAATGACTATGGTCCATAAATCAAAGTCTAGAGACTTTAGGAAGAAACTCATTCTAGTCTTCAAATAGGTGTAGTTGGTTCCATCAATTAGGGGTGACCTATTTATGGAAGGTCCCTCACCATAGTTGGTAAAGATAGGTTGTGTGGTTGGCATGGATCAGCTCTATGATGTTAATCCGTTATCAAGAGAACAGAGCTCTGATACCAATTGATGTTACGTGTAGGCAACTCTAGAGGGGGTGAATAGAGTTTGTGTCGATAATAACCAATTAAAAATGTAACTCTATATCACCTCCAGAAAATAACTATTAAGAGAGTAAGTAATCAGAGAGAAGTACAGAAATAAATAGAGATCAGAGAAGCATACGCAAACACATCAATTTTAACCTGGTTTCTCTCGTGGAGGACTAGTCCAGGCCTGAGAACTCTCGTTCAGGATTGAAATCCACTATTTGTGAAATAGGGTACAACCACGTGCCTTTAATTAGAAGAGCACGCTAACTTCTTACAACTTCGCAGAGGTGAAACTTGGAATTGTACAAGTGACTTTTTTTTACTCTTGCACACAACTTCTATCTGATATCGCACTGGGCACCTTGGGCTAAGGAGAGTTGTGGCTTAGGAGATATGGAAGAGTGGGGCTTGGAGTAGTAGAGCTTAGAAAGCCTGAATATTTGAAGGTGAGAGATGATTTGAAATAAGAGAATTCAAGCTCTATTTATACTAGTCTGAGGAGGCAAAATTTAGCCAGAATTCTGTCCCAATAATTCAAAATTTTGAACGTTGGACAGCTAGTATCAAGCAAGCCCTAAAAATTAGCATCCTAATTTTTAGGAGGCATAGTTCTGCCTGAACTCTGCTTGGGACAGAGTTCGGCCCGAATTTGGTTTCTATGGGGCAAGAACATACAATGGGCTATGAGAGGAGTGGTTTGGTTTGGTGATTATCTTGTTTTGTATGTTGGAGTTTGGAGAGTGAATTCTAGGTTCGAGATAGCTCAGTATGACTCAACGTACATGTTCCTAGACTCAATAAAATAAAAAGTACAGACTCAGTACAAGTACAATTGCAATGGTCAACTTGTTGATGACGTTTGTATTGAGCTTGATATGTTGTAGAAGATGTTCTTGACTTTGAGCTCAATGTGTCGTATTAAATCATGTTAAATATTATTTTGTTAATTCTCTAAATTAGGTTGACTGTGATCCAGTTTTGGTCAACAGCACAAAATAAATTAACATATTGGTTTTGTATGGGTGGACGAGGAGCTCACTCTACCAGTACAGTTGAGTACTGACACCCACACAGTTTCCATGTACAGGCACATATAGAAGCTCGTTGGCACGGAGCTCGCTTGGATGAGTCGAGACATGAAGTCCCTTGGCGTTTCGTGGTGTGCGGCCGCATTGAAGACTTCATCTATTCGGGACATAATGTATGGACATCTCCTATCTGAAGCATCCTTTGGCTCGTCAAATTGTATTAAGGGATGAGAGAGAGCTAAGTAACATGTAATAAGAGAGAAAAGTGAGCTTGAGTGACTGTAATCTTGGTCTCGTGCCATATTTGTAATCTTTGTATCAATAAAGAGCATCTTTTATAGGAATTGTGTTTGGTTTCAACTTTTCGCTGGCAAAATACTACTTACTCTTATTTCTGCTTGGGACTTCTGTGCGACGATCCCGTCGCAAGCTGTTGTAATCGGTCGTTATGGAACCCGTCTTGCACGAGCGCAACCTAGGCTCGTGCGATATTACGCCGTTGCTAGGATGATCGGTCCTACGGGACTGGGGCATGACAACTTCCACCTTCTCACACCCGAGTCACCCGACTTCCTCCTCCGTCTGGACCTCCTACCTCACTGACCCCAAACCGCTTGACCCCCCCCCGACATCACCACTGAACACCCTATGTTCCCGACAACCGCCACCATCGCCATTTTCTCTACTGCAACCACCCTACCTACAGGCATCACCGCCACAGTCAACATCTTCTCTACCGCCTACAGATCTAGCTTCCCCGGCCACCACCCACTAACCGTCGTCTCCATCAAACACCCGCCACCATCCAACTACCCGACTCCGGCCAAAACACCATAACCTCCAAACAAAAGTACCACAGCAACTCACCTCTGGAAGCCATTCTACCTCAAATTATTGGTGCGCGACGACTGCCAAGCCCCTCCGACGGGCCGCTTCTGCCACCCAAGCTAGATCTTTGTCGTTCCAGTCCTGACTCTATGAAGTTCGTGCAGCTTGTGTGCTCACCGCTATGCTCGACCCTGCCACCTGCATCTTCGACGATGGCCAAGGCCACCTAGGGTAATCTTCCTCACCCTCTCGATCTTTTCCTCTTTCCATTTTTCTTCTCTCTCTCTCTCTCTCTTCGATGATTAGAGGAAACAACACCAGTTGCTTAAGTTAATTTGGGCCTAGGCCCAATTTTATGCGTCGGGCTCAAGGGGTTGATTAATTAATGAATTTATTCAACTTTATGTTCATGTGGATTTTTGATTTTTTTTGGGCTCTTAATATTTTGGGCCCAGGTCAATACAAAATATTAAGTTATAGCTATTTTCGCTTAGGCCAAATTTTAGCTGTTGGTTGGGTTGTGATAGTAAATGGTGAGCCATCATATATTTTTGAGTGTTTTAAATTGTTTGGACCGGGCCTGGGCCAGCTATATTGGCTGGGCTTAAAGCCATAAATTTTGATGAATTTTAGTGTTATAGAAGGGCCTTGAAACCATTAGCAATTATTCTTTTTTAAAGTATTTTTAGTAGGCTGATAGAGGGCCTTAAGCCCATAATATCTAAAGTAGGTATAAGTATATATACATGAATAAGGTATATGTATATGTAAGTATGTATATTACTTTATACTATAAAAAAACTATTGGTAAAATTATGTTATTTTATAATATTAAATTGTTAAACTAATTATTAGACTTGTGTTAGTGAACCGGTTAGCCTAGACACTTGACTAGAGCCCAATAATTATTATGACATGACTCATATCCAACTTAATGTACTAGACAATTTATTCTCATTTGTCATGACCAATTAATTAGAATAGAGACTAGACTATTTAGCGAAATAGGTCCAAATCCTTCCATATAGTAATTAGCCTTCATGATAATATTTAGAGGGCATGTAGGACATTCTAGATTAGCTAAACCTAGCCCTATATGGCAGCCATGTATGGAGAAAGAGCCTTCATTCTTCATTTCATTCCATACTATCATTTTTCTCATTTTGGTATTCTCTTCCAAGTAGACCCATTCCTCCACAATTTCCTCTCAAATCTTACCCATTCTCTCACCTATTCCTCTCATTCTCTATTCTTGAAGGAGCTTAGAAGCTTGGAGACTAGGAGCACAAGAAGGGGAGTCCATTTGCCAGGACCCACGTGTCTAGATCGTGTCTATTTGGCATTTCATTGGGATTCCATCTTCCAATAGGTAAAATCTGAGATTAAACCTTGTATTTGATTCTAATTAGTGTAATTAGTCATTTAGAAACCACCCATACATTAGGACTACCCATGGGGAGAAGCTTGGGCTTCATTGGACCCATTTAGAGACTTTTACATAGAGTTTTTTTTGTCATTTTTGGAAAAATCTGAGAAAGGTACACCAAATGTTTGTCATTAGGTTTGTTAGGCCTATTTAGTGTAGATTGGGTTTTGTGTCTAGATTCGTGTCCAAAAATGGATATATGTAGGTCGTGTTATGGTACAGTAGGACACGGGATCAATTTGGTAATTTTTACCTCCGACACTTGTGGTGCACATGTCCAATTACACATGACACTTGACACTATCTTAGAATTGTTTTAATTATGTTTATAGGTATATTTTTGACTTGTTTATGAAGTTTGGTAGGTTTCGGACAAGGTTTATAGGGTAGCTTGGACGTATCACAAATTTGTGCACCAAGTGTTCGATACATATCACCATAAGGGTTTTCGTGTCCTTTTTGAGTCGAGAGTTGGGGTACGTGTCCTAAATAGGATATGTGGTGTTGTGTCATGGTATCTCATGATATGCACGGATAGATTTGGGAATGCGTGCGTATCTACCTATTTAAGTATGTATCTAATTGGGTATTTATCTATATATATGTGTTTATGGTGTATATTTCATATGAGTGTATATTGGAAGGCATATATACACGTGTGGGTATATATATATATAATATATAAAAATATATATATATATATATATATATATATATATATATATATATATATATATATATATATATATATATGTATTGTAGTGTGTATATATGAGATACACACGTGTCTTGGGTATGTGTATGCCTATATATATTGAGGAATAGCCATTTATCTATATACACACACACACACACACACACACACACACACACACACACACACACACACACACATATGTGTGTGTGAATGTTGGTGGGTACATGAGTAGAGGATTGGATAGGAAATTGGATGATAGATAGATTGTTAGATAGGTAGGTAGTTAACTAACTAATAAGTAGATAGTTAATTGAAGAAGGGGGGACTGCACTAGAGTAGGCAGTGCAGGCCCTATACACTAGGCAGTGCACAATTGTACTTACACACAGGGGTTCAGTGGCAGTAGAGACTGCCTGCTACAGCAGCAAGGAGACTAAGCAATCAGTATATGTACTTTTCTGTGATCCTTTGCTGGTGAAATCGATAATACCATGCGTTCGGAAAAGTCCAGTTGGCTAGGGATAGCACGCAAAATCCACAATATCCAGCCACTCAATGAACCACAAAAGTCAAAATTATGCAACAATCTCCGGCTGCTGAAACAGACATCACCAATGTGTTTGGTATAAAAAAATGTCTAAGTTTGACTACCCATAAGTCAAATTCTGGATACAGGGGCAAAACGACAATTTTGGGCCAAAATAGTGTCGTCGTTTGACCCGCTTTGCACCAAAAAATGTGACAGTACCTACGATCTCTAAAGTCATCAAACTATATGCCTACGGGTCTGGTTTAACGATACGAACCTAACCTTATGTCCAAAGTTAGATTCTGGTGGGCCGTGCACAAATTCGCCTGTTGGATCGGGTCGTAGGCCCGCCAAATTAGCGTTCCGGTCAACCTTCTCAGAATCAAACCAAACTTGGCTCACAGGACCAAAAAAATGACAAGGTCCTGTTGGCACAAGTTTCATCTCGAGATGACGAACATGCACAAAGTAATTGACTAATTTGTAAAGAGGTCGATACGGGATATCTCGACCGATAGGTCTTGATTTCGTCGTGCACACACAACAAAATCGAGTTCCGTCGAATCCCACACATCGGAAACATCCATATGCATCTTTTGATGCTTATGGATTGCGACTACGTCGCTCAATTTGTCGGCGCGCACGCTGTATCAAAAAATTTCCCAAAAGTTTACTATTTTAAAAAATGATTTTTTTTGATTTTAGAAATCAATTTTCTTGTCACACAGTTGATGAATTCAAAATCTACAAAAAAAGGTTTCGAAGGGGTATAGGTTGTCTACAAGCGTCTTTAGGTAGATTTTTAGGTGCGTCCATGCATCATCCCAGAAACGACTTCCAAATAGGGATCTAATTTGTTATTTTTCTTGATCTTTGAAGAATTTTCAAAATTAATCCAGGACGAATTAAACAATCTATTTCAAGGGACTTACAGGGGTTAAGTCGTCTACTCGTAGGTTTTTGTAGATCATAAAATGATCAACTGGTGAGAGAGAAAATGAGGGGAGAACAGGGTTATCTGTAGTGTTGCTGCTACTACTCGCAGCGTGTCTAGGCACGCATTTTCCTACGACTTTGGCCGGCCTCTGGCGACTTGCTGATGCCGACAAGGTCGTGAGGGGTGGCGCTTGGATAGAGGGAGGCGTTAGGGTTAGGTTATGAGATATTTTGTTACAACTCTCTCCCCCTCTATCAATGTATATATATGCAGACAGGGTTCGAGTCGGGGTATCCATAGTACTGTTCTCTTGCGGGAACAGTACATCTTTTCTTTTTTTCTTTTCATTCTCCTTTTCTCTCTCTCTCTCTATATATATATATATATATATATATATATATATATATATATCTGTGTGTGTGTGTGTGTTATTGCTATTAGTATGGATATATATATACTCTAAACCTTATACACATATATACATAGCCTAATAATTCCAAATCTAATCTAAACAAATATTTTTAGCAAAGATTAACATATTTCGAAAGTAAATATTACCAATAATAGCAATAACACATATATGATATATATATAAAAATATATATATATATATATATATTAACAAAAGAAATCTTATTGAAATAAAGGATAGCTCAGAAAGAGCATTACATACGGGTGCAGGACCAAAAAACACAAAACGAGCCCTGATAGACAAGGTAGGAAATGTAAAAGGTTCAGAATCGACATTTCGAAATTCCAGAACCGAAATTTCGAAATGACAAAAACTGAAATTTCAAAATTTCAAAGACTTAAATTTCAAAATTTCAAAACCTAATTTTGAAATGTGGAAATATGGGGGAGTGGGGCATGGTGGGGGGTGAGGGCACTATGCCCTGATTTTTTTTTGGAATAAAAGAAAATTTAAATTTTGAAGCAAAATTTAAAATCCAAATGGGGCTGGACCCCAGCGCGCGTGACCCGAGGGCGGGCAAACCCAGCGCAAGAGACCCGAAGGTGGGACTTGCCCACGTGGGTGGGGGCCCACGGCCCGAGGAGGACGGTCAGGTAGACTGCCCGAGGGCACGAGACCCGAGGGCGCGTCGCTCTTCTTCCCGATGGGGGGCTCCCAACCCGAGTTGTGGAGGCAAGCTGCCAGGAGCTAGGGGACTCCGACGGGGGCGACTGGGAGGGGGACCCCTGATGGGGCTCCGACGTCGGAGCCAGATCGGGGCAGAGACGTGGGAGGGATGGAGGACGGGGCTCCTGCGTCGGAACGGATAAGCACGGGGGCGCTAGAGGCAGGCGGAGGGCGAGGGAGGGAGAGGAAAAAAAGGGAGGGAGGGGAGAGGGAAGGAGAGGAGAGGATCACGACCGTCGAGAGGGAGGGGAGAGGTACGGTCGGCCAGCGGTGGGGTCCTCCTGCGAGAGCCGGAGTGACCGCCTGAGACCACCACCGGTAGGGGGACAGGAAGGGGCCGACATCGCCGCCGGATGGAAGCTGAACTGCGCCGGCGCCTTCGCAGCCACAAAGGCCCACGAGGGGGGTTCGCTGGGGGTGGGCGCCACCACCGAGAGAGGGGCGCTGGAGCCAGGGAAAGCCTGGGGAGAGCCATGGCAGGAGGAGAGAGAGGAGCTCCCGCGAGGCCGACGACGGAGGCTGGAGGGAGGGAGGAGGAGCCGCCTGGCCCGTCGGAGGCCGGGGGTCTCGAGGAGATGGCGTCCGGGGAAGCCGGAGGAGGCCGCTGCAGGGCAGGGACGGTCCACTTTAGGGAAAGGAAGCCGATCCCCGCCGACGGTGGGGCCAGCGGGTCGGCTGTAGGTACGACGGGGGGGGTGGCCGCCGGGATAGAAGGGGAAAATCGGGTGGCTCCTGGCTCGACTCCGGCCACTACCAAAATACACTCAATTAGCGACGGATATTTAGCGACGGTAAATTTTCGTCGGTATTAGCGACGGCTTCGTGGCCGCTCAGCGACTGAGTACCGACTACACGCCTTTGCCATTTTTTATTTTAATTTTAGGGGGATGAAAGGTCGCACGTTCGTCGCTAGACTGTCGGAATTATAGCGACGGATCCCCAGTCGTCGCTACGTAGTCGATTATTTGGCGAGAATTATGTAAAGAATTGGCGGAACATATCTTCGACTACGTAGCGACGGATATTCAGTCGGCACGTATCAAACATGGCGACTACGTGGCGACGGGTTTTCTTCCGTCGCTATTCAGTCGCTATATATACGTACCAGACTTTAAATAAAACGACGGGGGGAACTTCTCGCATTTTCCCCAAATTCACTCTCTCTCCTCTCTCTCTCTCTCGCTGGTGTCGGCTTCGGTGATCGGCGTCGGTGTCGTCGTCGGCGTCGGCGTCCTCTCCTCTCTCTCTCCCGAAGGTAACCCACTCTCTCTCTCTTGATCTCTCTCTCTTTCGGGTCTGGGAGGCGGGCTTGGAGTTGTGGCGTCGGGGGCTGGGCGGCTGGCTTGGGTCGGGGGCTGGGCGGTGGGCTTGGGGTGACGGCGTCGGAGGCTGGGCGGCGGCGTCGGGGCGGGGGCGTCGGGGACTGGGCGGCTGGCTTGGGTCGGGGGCTGGACGGTGGGCTTAGGGCGGGGGCGTCGGGGTCTGGGAGGCGGGCTTGGGGCTGGGGCATCGGTGGCTGGGCGGCTGGCTTGGGTCGGGGGCTGGGCGGTGGGCTTGGGGCGGCGGCGTCGGGGGCTGAGCGGCTGGCTTGGGGCGGGATCTGGGCGGTGGGCTTAGGGCGGGGGCGTCGGGGTCTGGGAGGCGGGCTTGGGGTTGGGGCGTCGGGGGTGGACGGCTGGCTTGGGACGGGGTCTGGACGGTAGGCTTGGGGCGGGGGCATCAGGGTCTGGGAGGCGGGCTTGGGGTTGGGGGCTGGGCGGTGGGCTTGGGGCGTCGGGGGCTGGGCGGCTGGCTTGGGTCGGGGGCTGGGCGGTGGGCTTGGGGCGTCGGTGGCTGGACGGCTGGCTTGGGTCGGGGGCTGGGCGGTGGGCTTGGGGCGGAGGCGTCGGGGGCTGGGCGGCTGGCTTGGGACGGGGGCGTCAGGGCTATTTGCAACCGACGCACAGCCATAAGCACTCTTCATATATATATACAACCGAACTACTGGACTGGGCGGCGGGCTTGGGACGGCGGACTTTGGTCGGGGACGGCGGGTGGCTTTGCTTCTTAAATTTATCTGAGTTTATATATTGGCTAAATAATGTGTTATCCATATTGGGTGTTCCATTAGTTTGGTGGTATTTGGATTAGTAAATATAAATATGGGGTTGGATTCATGGTGTATATATATGTTCACTGTCTCAAGGACAGTACGAGTTCTATCAGTTGTGTGCTTCTGTATAGATGTATATATCTATACATCTAGCTGTATGTGTATGTGACAATCTCTGTTAGAGACGGACTAGTTACCGGTTAGCGACGGATATTTCCAGCTCCATTTGCATTAATCTACGGTACAACATGGTGATCAGGACATAGTCCCTGCAGCCATTCGACTGGCGAGACAGAAACTATATAGCCATAGATAAAGTTGACTGTCTTCCGACCCTCATCCCTCGACAATGATGATACGACAACTTATCACTATATCTTATATAGTAGTAGATGATGTCTTAATATTACATTAAGTGAGTTCATCTTGATTATGTTATATCCTTTAGATACTAGATACGATAAGAACATATACTACACGATATGTATACAGAATATAGATGATTCACACTAATGTATGCTAGAATGAATTTTGGGTTGTGTTCTGAGCCATCCGTTCTTACACTTAAAACACATAGGAATTAGTAGTGTGAGAGCGTCGGAGAGAGTGAGAGCGCCGGAGGGGGGGAGGAGAGAGAGAGAGTAATTAATGGTACGACATGGTGAAGTAGTACTGTATTTTGGCTCCAGTTCTAGCTCAATTTACATTAATCTACGGTACGACATGGTGATCAGGACATAGTCCCTACAGCCATTCGACTGGCGAGGCAGAAACTATGTAGCCGTAGATAAAGTTGACTGTCTTCCGACCCTCATCTCTCGGCAATGATGATACGACAACCTATCACTATATCTTATATAGTAGTAGATGATGTCTTAGTACTACATTATGTGAGTTCATCTTGATTCTGTTACATTCTTCAGATACTAGATACGTTAAGAACATATACTACACCATATGTACAGAACATAGATGATTCACACTAATGTATGCTTGAATGAATCTTGGGATGTGTTCTGAGCCATCCGTTCTCACACTTGGCAAAAAATCAAATTTTTTATACTTTATCGGCTTTCGAAAATGTACTTAAATTACATGATGGTTCCTTTAGTTAGCTTGCATATGTTACAATTATATTATTTGTGACTACCGATCTTACCAGATGGCACCCATGACCCGAGGAGAGGCACGTCGTTTGAGAAAAATAGTGAATGTTGAGGTGGCTCCTCCTACAGTTAAGGAGGAAGTGGCACCGGTTGCTAGTGAGACTGGGAGTTCTATTCATCCAGCACCGGTAGCTAGTGAGACCGGGAGTTCTCTTCAAGCAGTCCATGCAAGGGACGACATCTCTCCTCACGCCAAAAACCTCGCTTTTTCGAGGTGGTTGTGTGATCGTATCACTGAGCGTTTGCGTGAGCAGCGTGGTTCTCATTAGCTATTAGTACTTATTTGTATTGGACTATTTGTATTGAGTTGTTTTTGTATTAGACTATTTGTATTGGACTACATATATGAACTAGAACTGTGTCAATCTCTGGATTGTATTGGACTACGACATGGTGATCAGGACATAGTCCCTGCAGCCATTCGACTGGCGAGGCAGAAACTATGTATCCGTAGATAAAGGAGGGAAAAGATAAATCGAATTATAACGACGGATATTAGGTTGCTCTTCAGGATAATTGATGTTTATTTTATATTAATTTGGTTTGGTCTATATGATTCTTGGATAACTGGTGTGCATTAAATTCGTATGGGCATATTTAGTCTATGTGGTTGTTGGATAATTGGTGTGCATTATATATTTGTTTGGTTTATGCATATTTTTGTGAACAGGGAAAGTGCTGCAATTTTTTTTAAAAAAATTCTCAGTTACCGACGGACTAGTGACCGGTTAGCGACAGATATTTCCAGCTCCATTTGTATTAGTCTATGGTACGACATGGTGATCAGGACATAGTCCCTGCAGCCATTCGACTGGCGAGGCAGAAACTATGCAAGTAGCCTTAGATAAAGTTGACTGTCCTCCGACCCTCATCCCTCGGCAATGATGATACGACAACCTATCACTATATCTTATATAGTAGTAGATGATGTCTTAGTATTACATTAGTGAGTTCATCTTGATTCTGCTACGTTCTTCAGATACTAGATACGATAAGAACATATACTACACCATATGTACAGAACATAGATGATTCACACACATGTATGCTAGAATGAATCTTGGCTTGTGTTCTGAGCCATCCGTTCTGATCAAGCATCTTCCTTCTCCTCTCCTTCACCATGGCTCTGAACAAATCTGCTCCTCCCTCTACTTCTCTTCTTTATATTTGACTCTCTCTGCCACATATGACATCCAGCTCAAGTGTAGAGTCGGGGGAGAAGAAGTGGACAGAAAGAGGAGGGGGAAGCAGCACAGCCGGCGGTATGACCCGGAGGAAGTACAGAGGTTTTCTTCAACAGCCGTAGGAGAACTATAAGGATATATCTTTTCACAACATGTCATCTTGTCAAAGACCCTTCATGTGAATATCATGTTACCGCGGTGTCGGAAGACTAACATGTCATAAGTTTTTAAGCCGTGTGTTTTGACATAATCTTTCCAACTCTTTCCTCCTATGTAGTAATCTTGCATTATTACATAGCAGGAAAGAGTTTGGAGGATTATGTCAAAACACACGACTTAGAAAATTATGACATGTTAGTCTTCCGACACCGCGGTAACATGATTGTCACATTAAGGGTCTTTGACAAGGTGATATGTTGTGAAAAGATATATCCTTATAGTTCTCCTACGTTTGTTGAAGAAAACCTCTGTACTTCCTCCGGGTTATGTCGCCGGCTGTGCTGCTTCCCCCTCCTCTTTTTGCCCACTTTTTCTCCTCCGACTCTACACTTGAGCTGGATGTCATATGTGGCTGACAGAGTCAAATAAAAAGAAGGGAAGTAGAGGGAGGAGCAGATTTGTTCAGAGCCATGGTGGAGGAGAGGAGAAGGAAGATGCTTGATCAGAACGGATGGCTCAGAACACAAGCCAAGATTCATTCTAGCATACATTAGAGTGAATCATCTATGTTCTTATCGTATCTAGTATCTGAAGGACGTAACAGAATCAAGATGAACTCACTAATGTATGCTAGAATGAATCTCGGGTTGTGTTCTGAGCCATTCGTTCCGATACTTGGCAATTAAGCCATTCGACTGGCGAGACAGAAACTATAAGGCTACTTGCATATTTTTCCAACTTTAAATTACAAGATTACTACATTAGGTTAAATAAATCACTAACCTCATCACGGTGAGTCTTGGTGTAGTACTCAAATGTGGGGCACCTATAATCTATGTGAGTTCATCTTGATTCTGTTACATCCTTCAGATACTAGATACGATAAGAACATATACTACACTATTTGTACAGAACGTAGATGATTCACACTAATGTATGCTAGAATGAATTTTGGATTGTGTTCTGAGCCATTCGTTCCCATACTTAGCAATTAAGCATGTGAAATAGAACTGATTATGTTTAGTTTGTCTTACGATACAGATTTTCACATCTAAATTTAAATGGATCGTTACTTCGTTGATCGTACATGGATGTACTATAGCGGATCAACCTCCTGGACCGTAGGTACTTATAAGTATTGACCGTATCAGATTAGTATCGATCTATCATTTTGGTATGGGCCGTATCGGTTGGTATTGGTCTTAGCGAATTGGTATCGTCCTATCCGATATGTATCGGCCGTATAGCTAGGATTCATATTGGCCTTATCGATTTGGTATCGGTCATATCCGATAGGTATCGGCCGTGTTGGATTATTATATACCATTTCGAATTAGTATCGTGGAAGGTTTAGTAACAAATGTACTTGGATTTCTCTCTTCTAGAGCTAGATTACCATTGCAAGAGAGTCACGAGAGCGTAGATGGCCAGTTACAGAACATATATACTTCCTTTTCAATCTCGCTTTTCCTAATGGAAAAGGAAGTATGTATGTTACTGTAACTAGCCAATCACGATCTGGTGATTCTCTTGCAATGGTATTCGAGCTCGAGAAGAGAGAAATCCAAGTACAGTTGTTACTAAATCTTCTGTGATACTAATCCGAAATAGTCTATACTAATCCAATACGGCCGATACCTATCGGATATGACCGATACCAAATCGATAAGGCCAATATGAATTATAGCTATTCGGCCGATACATGTACATATCGGATATAGGACGATACCAATTTGTGAAAATTTTGGAATATTTGTCCTATAATCGGATTATAACGATGGATATTAGGTTACTGTAACTGGCCAACTCTTTCCTATGTGTTTTGAAATATTTGTGAAGAATTTGGAATATTTGTGCTATGATCGGATTATAACGATGGATATTAGGTTACTCTTCCAGATAATTGATGTCTATTTTATATTAATTTGGTTTGGTCTATATGATTCCTGGATAATTGGTGTGCATTAAATTCGTATGTGCATATTTGGTCTATGTGATTCTTGGATAATTGGTGTGCATAATATATTTGGTCTATGTGATTGTTGGATAATTGGTGTGCATTATATATTGGTTTGGTTTATGCAAATTTTTGCGAAAAGTGAAAGCACTGTAATTTTTTTTCAAAATATTCTCAGTTAGCGACGGACTTATGACCGTTTTGCGACGGTTACTATCAGTTTCCGACTACTTTTCGACGGCTATTCCGTCGCTAACTTGAGATTTAAAAATGTTTCCAGGTAGCGACGGATGGTCGACGGATTATCCGTCGGTATGGTACATTGTTCGACGGAATAGCGACGACCTATCCGTCGTCCTTGTTCTTGAAATACCAAGAATTTCCAGAATAAGATCGACGGTTAATTCGTCCATATTCCGTCGATATATATCGACGGAATAGCGACGACTTATCCGTCGCCATGTTGCTGGAAATGACATGAATTTCCAGAAGCTGATCGACAGATTTTCTGTCAGAAAACCGTCGCTAATCCGTCCTTTGTTATCGAAGGCGTCGACGGCTTAGCGACGGAACGATACGCTGTGATACACTATTACGACGGGTTACTGACGGAATTTTACGTCGCTATTGTCTACACAGTTCAGTACTTAAAATTTGAAATGGACGAGAGTCCGTCGGAAACGCGTCGCTAAAGTTTCGTATTGTGAAGTCGAGAAGCCGTCGCTATTCCGTCGCTTCACGACTACGTAGCGACGGACCGTTATTAGCGACGAGCTGATTGCCGACGAATTTTTTTGGCCAAAATCCGTCGGTTATCGGTCGCTAATCGTAATTACCATCGGATTGGCGACGGATAGGGCCGTCGCTAAATCGATAAATTTTGGTAGTGGGCGGAGGGCCTCGGGGGGAGGGGACCGGAGGAGGCTCGAGATTGGTGGAAGAAGGAGCTGGCTTCCTGTGCTTCGGTCGATGGCGAGGCTGCCGGGGATGGCGTCGGTGCCGAGGAGGTGAAGGGGGAGGGAGGAGGAAGGGGAGGGAGGCGCCCGTCGGAAACGCTCCGACGAGGGGGAAAGGGTATCCCCACAGGAGGAGGTGGGGCGGCCAACCGGCGAAGGGCGGAGGACTGCCATGGGAGGGCGCGCCCGGGAACACAGCCGGCCAGGCCGGCCACCCGACCACGAACACGAAGGGGGGGTGGCGATCAGGGGCGCTCTGGCCGGAGCTGCCGGAGCTCGAGCTCGAGCTCTCTTCCCCATCATATATATATATATATATATATATATATATATATATATATATAAAAACAAAAAAAAAAAAAAAAAAAAAAAAAATATATATATATATATATATATATATATATATATATATATATATATATATATATTCTAGGGCGAGAAAAATATATATATATATATATTCTAACCTTTATAAATAATAATAAAATAATATATGCAATTATTAAAAGGTGCACATTCAAATATATCTACATATATAGTCTAAAATCCCAAAATGCACAAGGATGTCTAAAAAATTATGTATCATATTTTTAAATAAATATTATTTGAATATGGATTAATATATATATATATATATATTTATATATATATATATATATATATATATATATATATATATAAAATATATATATATATATATATATATATATATATATATATATAAAAATATATATATATATATATATATATATATATATATATATTCTATATATAACATTTACTTTAGAAAAATATATTTATTAGATCATTAAAATAAAATACATCTTACACACATAAAATATATCAACATGGATGTCTTTGGACATCCCGCATGACTATATGGGCTTGGGTTTGGTTCGGGTCCAATTTGACTAATTTAGCGCAACCGGGTCTCCTAAAAAGTAAATAATCTATTTTGATAACTAATTAAAACGATTATAAGTGTCAAGTCACAACTTTGATTAGTTTTTCTAGTTGGAACACAGCTATGGTCAGGCCTTTCCTATCATGGCTAATACACTAGTCAAAGCACACGACTATACTTCCCTGCCAAAAAATTGGTCATTTTTTACTCCAAAACTTGACCATGACTAAGTTCTTCTATAGTAATAATTACTTTAGAAAAATATGTATAAATTCTATAAATTCCTATTTAAGTCAATTATTCATAGAATCTGGACTATTTGGTTTGACATCTGTCTGCTCCAAGTCCTAACTATTCTCTGTATGGAACATGTAATAAGGACTTGTTTTAAGCCTTATGGCTAACCCTTATCTTTTTTGGATTAAGCATGGTTTCAAGCCTTATGGAACATGTAATCTGGGTTGTTTGGTTTACTATATAGTGGTTTCTATGGAACAATTAATTAAAATATTGTGCTCTATTATTCACAAGCAAAATGATTTTGTATTTAACTTGTGTAAGAAAAAATCAGTTGGGTATTCCTAAGCCCTACTTTTCTTTAATGTGTACTGTATAAAGAATAAAAGAATAGTCTAATTCTAATGTAGGAGTCTATGTGGGACTACTTTTATACTACAGCAGCTGCTTTGGCACCTACATCCTACAATTAAAGCACAGTTATACTAAATATTTTGATGCAACCTAGAATTCACCATATATTGTGCTCATTCGGCCATTATCAAGTACATAAATTTGTTGGTAGAAATGCATGTCATCCATACACTGTGATGTTCTTTATTGTTAGAAATGCATGTGATCCATTCAGTAACTGCTAGCCTGCACTCCGTGAACTATAATTTGGTGATCTCCATCTTAAGCATCTTTCATAATATTTAGCGTTGCTATGCTTATTACTATTTGATATGAAGGAATAAAGAATTTCATCATTCTATGTAAATTTCAGTAGTTAATATTGTATCTTTGTGTTTCAATGGTTGTAGGTATCAGAACAATCTAACTTGCCAAAGACATGTTTTCTAAAGGACTTCAAAAGAAAACATATTGCTTTTGGACGCTTAAATTCTGATACACCGCCAAAGGAAGATGTTTATAGTATCATCGTCGATGAAATCTTTGACCGCAATGCATATTTGTTTGAAGGGGATAGAAAGTTTGAAGACAATATCTTGGTGATTGATCAATTGGCCAAAAGAGTCTGTTTAATTTATTAGGATTTGAATATTAGCATTTAGTTTTTTTTGGAGTAAATCTGTATGTATTTGGAAATACTATTCTTTTTTCAGTTTGGATGTTTTGTGTGAGAACAATTGCAAGTATTTGGATGCTACAAAAACAATGTCTAATTAGTGATATTCAATATCAATTGAGATTCTTGAATCAATTGGTGGTTATGTTCATTTTCTATTGAATGTATTCATTTTCAATTGTGATTCTTGAATGATTCTGATATATTCATTTTGAATTGAGTATTTTGATTTATATTCAGATTAAATATGTGCATACTGATTTACAAAAAAAATAGGTTTAATTAATTAAAAATAATTCTGATGAATAATTTACAACATTTCGACGGATATTGCGTGTCAAAAATAGGCAGGTATGCAAAATTGTGTTAAGCGGGATAATTGACGGATGAAGTCTTTATAATATGACAGATGAAACACATCGTTTTCTCCACCTACTTATCGACGGTAGAAAATCGTCATTTATAGTAAACTACTGTTTATTTTTGATTGATCACGTGACGGCCCAAAACCGTCAAAAAATACAGTTTTTTGACGTTTTAGTCTGTCAAAAAACACAAATTCTAACGTAGTGCGTTGTTGTGGGTGTTTCTCCTCCTCCTTCTCCCCCTCCTCCTACGCAGTGGACTGTTCTATTTGTTCCAGGAGATCTTCCTCCTCAACCTCCAATGCCTACTGATACGGCACAAATTCTTGCCCTATGCAGGGAGATGCTAGAGGTTGCGGAGGGCTCAGTCCAAGGTGAACAAGAGGCAGACGAACATTATGCGACAGGGCATGGAGAGCGCCCATCAGCTCGCTCTAGCTGCAGTAGAGCGGAGAGCTCCAGCCCAGCAGTAGGGTGCCCAGCTTAGGCCGGGTAACATCCAGGATTTCGAGAAGCTAGGACCTCGAGACTTCAAGGGGATAGAGGGCATCATTTATGCAGATGACTGGCTCGAGGATATCGAATGACTTATGAGGGTGTCCCGTCTTGCTGATGACTTGAGGGTTGAGGCAGTAGGGCGTCAGTTATTGGATATTTCTCGTTCTGGCTCAGGAATGAGCCGCTTCTTGCTGGTGAGGGTTAGACCTGGGAGGTATTCAGGGACCTATTCAAGAAGAAATTCTTCTCTCCTACTGACAGATTGTACTTGGCCAAACAGTTTTAGAACCTCCAGCATAGAGGTATGTCAGTTGAGGAGTACGCCGTAAAGTTTGGCAGGCTGAGCCGTTACGCGGAGTATATGGTGCAGGATCCGGAGATCAGGGCTAGTTGCTTTCGGAAGGGACTGAACTGGGAAGTGAAGAACCTTCCTTCTCTCTATGAGACTTATGTAGAGATCCTTACGAAGGCACGCAAGGTAGAGCGAGAGTTGGGCATAATGCACAAGAGAGATCGTGAATTCTTTTCGAGGGTTACTAGCAGCATGGGACCTGCTAAGTGTCCCCAGCTTCTGTATCGATCATTCCATTCATCACAGCAGCAATTTTAGACTCCGGCTAGGGCACCAGTCCAGCAGGTGCCTCGACAGCAGCAGAGATCGGTGTAATATGCTCATTCTTATCACTACTGCAAGAAGCCCGGCCACAGTTGGGAAGTTTGTAGGAAACGACTGGGAGTGTGCCTATATTATGATGCCGAGGGGCACCAGATGAGGGATTGTCCTTTGAGCCCTCGCTGTGTAGTTCAAGAAGCAGGTGCATCTTAGAGAGCACCGACGAGGCCATTTACGATACCATCGAGGGGACCACCACTCTAGACCTAGCAGCAGAGGTTTGCTTAGCACTAGCAGCAACAGCAGAGGGGTGCTTAGGGCAAGGCATTTTCTCTGATGGTTGAGGAGGTTGAGCCCGTTGGAGATGTTATTACAGGTTTTGTTCTTCTCGATTCCATTCTAAGCTTCAACATTATTTGATAGTGGTGCTTCTCATATTTTTTATATATGTTTTATTTGCTCTCAAGCATCATATTTCTGTTGAATTTTTGGGTATGACTTGTAAGAAAATGACCGGGGGAGGCATTATCCTAGTCAGTGATGTTTGCAAAGGGCAGAGTATTTCTCTGGGAGGCCGAGAATTGAGTGTGTGTTTACTCGTATTGCCACTTTCGAGCTATGATATTGTACTCTGGATGGATTGGTTGAGTATGAACTTTGCTAGCATAGATTGTAGAGGAGGTAAAGTCTTGTTCAACCTACTAGGAGACCCAGAGTTTGAGTTTGCTATAGGAGCAATGAAGCAGGGTGTTGGTGTTATCTGTGGAGCTTTGGTAGAAGAGAAGGAGTTGCCTCATCCCTTGGTAGCTGAGTTTATGGATATATTTCCAAATGAGTTGTTGGGAATGCCATTGGACAGGGATTTTGAGTTCCCTATAGACTTGGTGCCGGTGCAGTCCCTATTTCGCAGCATGTCTATAGGGTGAACAACAGTGAGTTGGCTGAGCTGAAGAAACAGGTGCATAAGTTCCAGGATGAGGGGTTTATTAGATCTAATTCTTCGCCTTGGGGTGCTCCGGTATTGTTTGTACCAATAAAGGATGAATCGGTGCGCATGTGCATCGATTATAGGACATTGAACAACCTCAATATCAAGAACAAATACTCGTTTCCAAGGATTTATGACTTATTTGATCAATTGAGCGACACGAAGGTATTTTCAAAGATAGACTTGAGGTCAGGATACCATCAGGTGAAGATGAAGAAGAACATTCGGAAGACTGCTTTTCGGACTCGTTATAGCCAGTATGAGTTCACTGTGATGCTTTTTGGTTGACTAATGCCCCGACGGTGTTCATGAACTTAATGAACAATGTATTCCACCAATATCTTGACAAGTTCATGGTAGTATTTATTGATGATATTCTCATCTATTCGAAGATGCCAGAGAAGCACAATAAATATCTGAGGATTGTACTGAAGACTCCCAGGAAGGAGCAGTTGTACGAAAAATTATCGGAGTGTAAGTTCTTCCTAGACATGGCGGAGTTCCTGGGGCATGTCGTATCTGGTGATAGGATTTCAGTTGATCTAAAAAAGATCGTAGCAGTGGAGTCCTGGCTACCCCGAGCTCAGTTGCAGAGATTTGGAGTTACTTGGGTATGGCAGGTTACTACCATAAGTTCGTAGAGGACTTCTCCGGGATTGCTGAGATGATGACCCAATTCACCAGGAAGGACGCAGAGTTTGTTTGGTTCGAGGAGTGCCAGATTGCTTTTGAGAAGATGAACAAGATCTTGACGTTGGCTCTATTTTGACATTGTCATCAGGGTCAGGTGGATTCACTATCCATAGTGATACTTATGGAAATGGTTGGGTTGTGTTCTTCAACAACATGGGAAGGTGATTTTCTATGCATTCAGGCAGTTATGTCTTCATGAGAAGAACTACCCGACTCATGATTTGGAGTTGGCAACGGTCATTTTGCTCTGAGGTTGTGGAAATACTATTTGTACGGAGAGAGAGTGGAGATCTTTACAGACCAAAAAAGCTTGAAGTATATGTTTACCCAAAAAGAGCTGAATATGAAGCAGAAATGGTGGTTAGAACAGATGAAGGACTTCGATATCTTCTTGCAATATCCCCTAGGAAAGGCTAATATAGTTGCCGATGCCTTGAGTAGGTATCCGGTAGCTATGTACTTAACATTAGACCGTCACTTGTTGTTAGATCTGGAGAGCTTGGGTATCGAGGTAGTGGTTCCTAGGATGGAGATACAGATGTGGGGTTTACAAATTCAGTCAGAGCTGATGGACATGATCAAGTCAGCACAATTTGATGATGTGACTCTGAGGAGCATCAGAGAGAAGGTTAAGGTAGGATTGTTAGATTACTTCTCTAGTAGGAAGCTACACGATGAGGTTCTTCAGGAAGAGCATCGCTCTCAATACTTTATGCAACCTGGTGCCAACAAGATGTATAGGGATCTGAGAGAGCACGTATGGTGGTATGACATAAAGTGGGAGATGGCACAGTTTGTATCCAGATGCTTAGTGTGCTAACTGGTAAAAATAGAGAGGCAGAGGCCAGGCAGTCTGCAACAGCCATTACCAATTCTAGAGTAGAAATGGAAACACATTACCATAGATTTTGTATCTGGACTTCTACGATCTCTAGGAGGAAAAGACGCGATTTAGATCATCGTTGTAACTACCACTTTTCTAAAATAAGGATAATTTTAAACTTTTATAAAATTGACCATGTTAGTTATTGAATAGTATATTTAAATCATATTAATGATTAATTGGTAAATTTAGATTATTTTAATACTATTTAATTTGGTGTATTATGACTTTGGTCTTTTACTAGTATAACCCTAGAACGGTTTAGCCTAGAGACTAACCATGACCATGGAAACCTAACCAATATAATTAGATTAGCTAATTACCACTTTTTAGGCTAAGGATATTTTTGTCATTTGTGATTTATTATTATTTTTGAATTTTAATTAATTAATATTGTGCTAAGTGTTATATTAGGTCTTAACCTAGAATTGCCCTAATCTAGATCTGATCATGAGCCTAGATATTTGATTAGTAGGTTCCAACTAAATGACAAGGTTAAGAATATCTATATATTGTTAGAATTGAGATATTTTAGCTTGAAACCCTAATTGAATTGGGCCTTTTCTTAAAAGGCTTGAATTTCAACCATAGGAAGGCCTGAAACCTAAATTGGACCTAACAAAACCTTAAGGGCAATCTATGGCCGTCCAATGCATGTCCCCTTCCCCTATAACATCACATTAGCTCCTCTTTGCCTCTTTCATTACAAACCTAAACCCTAATTTGTGTTCTTCTCCAAATTTTGCCCCTTTTTCAAATCAACTACAAATTGAGCCCAATCAATTCCAATACACTCCCCTAGTGTAGAGGAGGTCTCTATTGGATGGCTAGAAAGGATTGGGAACAATTTGACCATTGGAGCTTGGTGGAGATATAGATCTAGAAGGTTTCATTGAGATTCTAACTCTTAATAGGTAATGACCTCTAAACCTATTAATTTTCTGATTTCTTTCCACAGATGCATTCATTTAGAGGCCCCCTAGCCCTAGGCTGAGTTTGGGTTCAAATCGAATCCATTTGGTATGCATATCGGAGGAGTATCGGAGAACTACTCAATGTGTTCAATGAAATGCCTCTTAGAAATTAATATTCATAATTTTCAAAACTAATTATATAAATTTGTAGCTAATACTATGTAGATTACTATTCTTCATAACTGAGTTGGTTTTAGGAAGTTTTTGTGTCAATTTTTGGACACAGGGACACGTGCACGAGGCTTCGTGTACTGTCCTGCTGCCACGAGTCCAGATCTCATTGAACACGACATAACATGACATTGGTGGGAATGTAGGGGCAATGACCGACAGCAAGCCCACAAAATTCGAGGTGATTTGGTTTAGTATTCGTAGAGAAATCGACCCCACAGATGTCATGCACTGCTCGCACACACGCAAAAAACCGTGTCTGATAATCACCTATATTCACAACACGACATATTGTGGGCATGATCCTATTGATTCTATAGATACCCGGACACCTAGTTGACCTGGTGACGCACTTGCACGACTAACTTGATGGACACATCGTGTCCTATATGCCCCAACACACACCGTATACACCCACTGTGCACAGGTTTTCTGATACATGTTGATACTTCGTTTTGGACACATTTGTATGCACACTGACACACACTCGACCCCTCTTTGATATGTTGTGGGTTTTGAAATGTAAGGGTTTGAATGTTCAATTGAAGAAGGTTTGACCATTTTTGAACTGAGGTTAGGAGTTTTGATATGAGTTTGGTTATATGTGTGAATGTATATATATGTACATATGTTATATTTGATTCATGATTAGGGTGTTAGCTCAGTTTTCTTGAGAGGGCTATGTGGGGGATTTGATTTCCAGATTTCTGTGGGTTCCAATTCACTTGTTGAATTTAGATGTATGCTATGTATGAGAGTGAGGTTGCGTTGTTCAGTTCTGAGGTTTGGGTTTAAGAGGGTAGCAGTAGCAATAGGAGTGAGGCTATTTACTATATTAGTTAACTGCTATGTTACATATATATGTACGTAATAGAATGTGTTAATATATTGGATATGCTAAATGTATATTATCGTCTGATAAGCTTGGGTTAGTTAAGATTTGGGGTTTTCATGAGATATGTAGGTTATAGATTACTTGTACAGATGCTTACCTATGCATGTGTGCATTAGTAACTAAGAGAATGGTTTTGGGTTGGGCCATTGGCAAGTTGCCATGCAGTAGCTTGGCTTGTCATTGCATGGTTTGGCATTGTTTGGTTGTTTCTGCCTTGCAATGCAGCAAGCAGTAGCAGCCACAATAGTGGCATTAGCATGCATCATAGCAGCAACAGTAGTCTGAGATGAGGAGATGTGTAGCAGTGGGAGTTACCTTCATAGGTTGTATAGATAGGTTATATACATATGAGTAGATGTATTAGAGGGATGTGAGATTTGGATAGTTGTATATACAATGTATGTATGCATATTAGATAACCTGGTGTTGTACATTATATATATTATGTACATGGGTAACTTGATTTTGAGTTGGCAATATGTAAACATATGTGGAATAGAGATAGTGTGAGATATGGTATATATATGTAATATAGGGTATGTAGTATATGTAATATAATATTCTTGTGTTAATATTTATAAGGATATGGTAACTAATATGGCCTTGAAATATGGGTGTAGATGTTGACTAAGGGTTTACCAGAGTTGACCAAGAGTTGACTTTGACCTAGATTGACCTAGAATCATGTAGAGTGCATCGTAACTTCAATTATTACATATTGAACCCATTGTAACTTATATTACTCTAAATAGGACATTGTGACTCCATTTTGGACATCGATATACATCAGTCATTCAGGGTATCAGGCGAGTACATTCTCTAATAGTTCTTTCATTTGCTTGCTAATTACTGTATTTCAGTTCTAGTTAGTTCTATTAGATTCTCTGTTACAAATTCGGATTGGTATTTCTGAATTCATGTATGCGACACACATACTTTACTTATCTAGCCTCTATTACAAGAATTACTACAAGAATCACCTACAAGCATCATCATGTTCTGGCTGGACTTGTTCTCGATTTACGTGTCGGGTTATGAATTCACTTGTACTTGTCGAGCGAAAAAATACTTGAGTAGACATGTAAATATTCCTAAATACAAGAACCACCTCCCTGTGACTTATACAAGAATAATAGCCATCTCACACTTGGCCAGTGTACGATGTGCTGGATTTACCCATAGCCGTTTGCATGTCGATCTCGGTATTTTAAAACACACTTTTGAGTATTGTCTGGAATCACACTAGAATCATAACAAGAATTATTACTCGTATCACTTACAAGAATCATCCTACTAGAATCATTGATTGGAATCACACTCGACTCATATTGTACTAGACTCACACTGGGATCGCACTTGACATATATTGTACTGTCTGGACTCCTATCACATTACTCTAGTTCAGCTAGCTTTTATTTACAATCTTCAATGCCATGATCTCTTGTTTCACAGTATTTACTATCCATGTTCTAACTGTTGCTCTACATCATTACCTGTCTAAAATTTTCCATGTTCATCAATATAACTATCTATAACTGCTTTATAGTCTTTGTCATTTACTTGGAATTTCTAGATGAGTTGTGCTCGTTCCAATCCTGACTGGATACGTTGACAAAATTTTACAGATGTTACATGTCCTACCTGCTATGGATCCGGAGATAGTTTAGCTACTTTGGGTCCCGACTCTCAGGAGTGATCGGAAGACTAGTTTAGTAGACTTGCTTCAGGTTTCATGTTTGAACATGAATTATAATAACTTGAGATACTTGACTTTGTATTTGAGATTATTTTGAGATATTATTATTTAGTAGTTTATTTTAAGTTGTTGTTTGTTTAGCCTTATTAGTCATCTAAACTTATGTGTTATCTTATCGGGCTTAGTCTGTGATTGAGTATTATCATATCATATATTTGTCCTCCGTTCGGAGTTGAAATTTATGACAAGTATATTATATATTTGCGTGAGTTGTTTAGATAGTGACTTAGTACAGCGTTCTATCACTGATTCTGCGACGTAGGCTGGGCGCTATTACGCACTTGTACCCTTACATCGGGTATGGTTCGTGACATGTTGTTAGTGTTGGCCCATGCAAGTCGAGATTCGCATTAGTGCGAAGTCGTGGTAGTACGACGATTCGTTGTACTACTGTGCGCCTGCGGTAAGAGATTAGTAATAGGCTTTAGCGTGAGAGGTTACTCAATCACAGTTAGGACTACTTGAGAAGATTTATGAGATGACCCTTGAGAATCTCATTATAAACTATCTCGAAATTCGATTCCAACAGTTTCTATCTACCTTCCTTGATCGTTGTTGAAATTGATTCTTGGTATTCATTGTTGACTTAATTTTCTACCAAGATAAAACTTATGGGCTAGGTTGCCTCAGTTATGGAATCTATAGTCTTCTACAGCTATATTAGCTGGCATGGCGATGAGATAGAGTTTGATTTTGGATGTATTTCTCAGGTGTGAAAATTTAAAGTTTTCGCAGCCAAGCATGCGACAATGCAAAAATTTTAAATACCATGATTCTAGAGGTATGTACCTTAGTTGCGGACTCTATGGATTATCACAGCCGTACTTACTGGCGTGACGAGGATTCTATTAACTTGGTTCTGGATAGACGGGTATGATTATCAGATTGCAGAATAGATACCATATAGATGGTACCCTAGTATAATGGAGTAAAAATCAGTGTGGATGTTACTTGAGTATTATGTATTAGATAAAGGGATCTAGTCCACCTGTGGCACAGCACCATGCCTAGCACCAGAGGGGCAGGGCTTTTGTGCTGACGGTCGAGGAGACCGACGCTATGGGTGACAGGTTAGCAGGTTTGTCTTTCTTGTTCTTCTTTTCCATATTGATGTGTGATTCCATTAGTACTTGTCAGGATATTTGTGTTGTGCTAGATAGTATAGTGACCCTATTCGAGACTGTGAAATCACGACCAGTAGGACCTTGATTACATGTTATTTTTTTACCTTGATTATTGGGGGTTTGACCTAGAAAGAGTATGACCATCTTAAATTTTGAGGACAAAATTTTTCTAGGAGGAAGGATTGTAACTACCACTTTTCTAAAATGGGAATAGTTTTGAACTTTTATAAAATTGACCATGTTAGTTATTAAATAGTAGATTTAAATCTTGTTAATGATTAATTGGTGAATTTAGATTATTTTAATACTATTTAATTTGGTGTATTGTGACTTTGGTCTTTTACTAGTGTAATCCTAGAACTGTTTAGCCTAGAGACTAACCATGACCATAGGGACCTAACCAATGTGATTAGATTAGTTAATTACTACTTTTAGGTTAAGGGTATTTTGGTCATTTGTGATTTATTATTATTTTTGAATTTTAACTAATTAATATTGTGCCAAGTGTTATATTAGGTCTTAACCTAGAATTGTCCTAATTTAGAAATTGATCATGAGCCTAGATATTTGATTAGTGGTTCCAACTAAATGACAAGGTTAGAAATATCTAGATATTGTTAGAATTGAGATATTTTAGCTTGAAACCATAATTGAATTAGGCCTTTTGTTAAAAGGCTTGAATTTCAACCATAGGAAGGCCTTAAATCTAAATTGGACCTAACCAAACCCTAAGGGCACTCTATGGCCGGCCAAGGCATGTCCCCTTCCCCTAAACAAAATCACATTAGCTTTCCCTTGCCACTTTCATTACAAACCTAAATCCTAATCTGTGTTCTTCTCCAAATTTTGTCCCTTTCTTCAAATCAACTCCAAATTGAGCCCAATCAATTCCAATACACTCCCCTAGTATAGAGGAGGTCTATATTAGATAGCTAGCAAGGATTGGGAGCAATTTGACCATTGGAGCTTGGTGGAGATCTAGATCTAGAAGGTTTCATTGAGATTCCAACTATCAATAGGTAATGACCTCTAAACCTAATAATTTTTTGATTTCTCTCCATAGATGCATTCATTTAGGATCCCCCTATCCCTATGCTAAGTTTGGGTTCAAATCGAATCTATTGGGTATGCGTATCAGAGGAGTATCGGAGAACTACTCAATTTGTTCGATGAAATGCCACATAGAAATTAATATTCATAATTTTCAAAAGTAATTATATGAATTTGTAGCTAATACTATGTAGATTACTATTCTTTATGACTGAATTGGTTTTAGGAAGTTTTTGTGTCAGTTTTTGGACACAGGGACATGTGCACGAGGCTTCGTGCACTGTCCTGCTGCCACGAGTCCAGATCTCGCTGGACATGACACGATACGACACGAAATTTGGTGGGAATGTGGGGGTAATGACTGACAGCATGCCCACAAAATTCTAGGTGATTTGGTTTAGTATTCGTGGAGAAATCGACTCCACAGATGTCGTGTACTGCTCGCACGCACGCAGAAAACCGTGTCTGATACTCACCTATATTCACGACACGACACATTGTGGGCACGATCCTATTGACTCTATAGACACTTGGATACCTAGTCGACCTGGTGACACACTTGCACGACCAACTTAATGGACATACTGTGTCCTATATACCCCGACACACACCGCACACACCCACTGTGCACAGGTTTTCTGATACATGTTGATACTTAATTTTGGACATATTTGTATGCGCACACACACACACACTCGACCCCTCTTTGATATGTTGTGGGTTTTGTAATGTGAGGGTTTGAATGTTCAACTGAAGAGGGTTGGACCATTTCTGAACTCAGGTTAGGAGTTTTGATATGAGTTTGGTTATGTGTGTGAATGTATATATATATACATATATATATATATATATATACATATATATATATATATATATATATATATATATATATATATATACATAAAATATATATATAAATATATATATATATATATATATATATATATATATATACATAAAATATATATATATATATATATATATATATATATATTATATTATTATATTTGATTCAAGATTAGGGTGTTAGCTCAGTTTTCTTGAGAGGGCTGTGTGGGGGATTTGATTTCCAGATTTCTATGGGTTCCAATTCACTTGTTGAGTTTAGATGTATGCTATGTATGAGAGTGAGGTTGCCTTGTTTAGTTCTGAGGTTTGGGTTTAAGAGGGTAGCAGTAGCAATAGGAGTGAGGCTATTTACTATATTAGTTAACTGCTATGTTTCATATATATGTACGTAATCAAATGTGTTAATATATAAGATATGCTAAATGTTTAATATGGTCTAATAAGCTTGGGTTAGTTGAGATTTGGGGTTTTCATAAGATATGTAGGTTATAGATTACTTGTACAGATGCTTACCTATGCATGTGTTCATTAGTAACTAAGAGAGTGGTTTTGGGTTGGGCCATTGGCAAGCTGCCTTGCAGTGGCTTGGCTTGGCATTGCTTGGTTTGGCATTGTTTGGTTGTTTCTGCCTTGCAATACAGCAAGCAGTAGCAGCCACAATAGTGGCATTAGCATGCATCATAGCAGCAACAGTAGTCTGAGATGAGGGGATGTGTAGTAGTGGGAGTTACCTTCATAGGTTGTATAGATATGTTATATACATATGAGTAGATGTATTAGAGGGATGTGAGATTTGGATAGTTGTATATACAATGTATGTATGTATGTATATTAGATAACCTGGTGTTGTACATTATGTATATTATGTACATGGGTAACTTGATTTTGAGTTGGCAATATGTAAACATATGTGGTATAGAGATAGTGTGAGATATGGTATATATATGTAATATAGGGTACGTAGTACATGTAATACAAGATTCTTGTGTTAATATTTATAATCATATGGTAAGGTTATAAGATAAGTATATATATATATATATATATATATATATATATATATATATATATATATATATATATATATATATATATATATATGTGTGTGGGTATTGCAATATAATGGTTAGGATAGAGGTTCATGGATAGAAATATGTATACATCATATAGTATTACACTTATCATATTTCAAGTACCTTGTGTTATGAAATAGTGTCAAAACCATAGCAACCTAGGATAACTAATATGGCCTAGAAACTTATAGCATGGTTCTAAAATCCTAAAACTAGCCTAGTTGACCTAGTTTGACTAAGCCCTAGATGTTGACTTGGTTTGACTGAGGGTTGACCAGAGTTGACAAAGAGTTGACTTTGACCTAGATTGACCTAGAATCATGTAGAATGTATTGTAACTTCAATTATTACATATTGAACCCATTGTAACTGTATTGTTCTAAATAGGATATTGTGACTCTAGTTTGGACATCGATATACATCAGTCATTCAGGGTAATAGACGAGTACATTCTTTGATAGTTCTTTCATTTACTTGCTGATTAATGTATTTCAGTTCTAGTTAGTTCTATTTGATTCTCTATTACAAACACGGATTGGTATTTCTGAATTCATGTATGCGATACACATTCTTTACTTGTCTAGCCTCTATTACAAGAATTACCTACAAGCATCATTATGTTCTGGCTGGACTTGTTCTCGATTTACGTGTCGGATTATGGATTCCCTTGTACTTGTAGGGCGGGGAATATTTGAGTAAACATGTAAACATTTCTAAATACAAGAACCACCTCCCTGTGACTAATACAAGAACGATAGCCATCCCACACTTGGTCAGTGTACGATATATCGAATTTATCCCTAGCCGTTTACATGTCGATCTCGGTATTTTAAAACACATTTTTGAGTATTGTCTGGACTCATACTAGAATCATTACAAGAATCACCTACAAGAATCATTACTCGTATCACTTACAAGAATCACCCTACTAGAATTATTGAATGGAATCATACTCGACTCATATTGTACAAGAATCACACTGGGATCACACTTGACGTATGTTGTTCTGTTGGACTCCTATCGTATTACTCTAGTTCAGTTAGCTTTTATTTACAATCTTCATTGCCATGATCTCTTGTTTCACAGTATTTACCATCCTTGTTCTAACTATTGCTCTACATCATTACATGTCTAAAACTTTCCATGTTCATCAATATAACTATCTATAACTGCTTTATAGTCTTTGCCATTTACTTGGGATTTCTAGATGAGTTGTGTTCGTTCCACTCCTGACTGGATACGTTGACAAAATTTTATAGATGTTACATGTCCTAACTGCTATGGATCCGGAGATGGTTTAGCTACCTTGGGTCTCGACTCTCAGGGATGATCAGGAGACTAGTTTAGTAGACTTGCTTTAGGTTTCATGTTTGAACTTGAATTGTAATAACTTGAGATACTTGACTTTGTATTTGAGATTGTTTGAGATATTATTATTTAGTAGTTTATTTTAAGTTGTTGCTTGTTTAGTCTTATTAGTCATCTAGACTTCTGTGTTATCTTATCATGCTTAGTCTGTGATTGAGTATTATCATATCATATACTTGTTCTCCGTTCGGAGTTGAAATTTATGACAAGTATATTATATATTTGCGTGAGTTGTTTAGATAGTGACTTAGTACAGCTTTCTATCGCTGATTCTGCGACGTAGGCTGGACGCTATTACGCACTTGTACCTTTACACCGGGTATGGGTCGTGACACGTTGTTAGTGGTAGCCCATGCAAGTCGAGATTCGCATTAGTGCGAAGTCGTGGTAGTACGAAGATTCGTTGTACTACTGTGCGCCTGCGGTAAGAGATTAGTAATAGGCTTTAGCGTGAGAGGTTACTCAATCATAGTTAGGACTACTTGAGAAGATTTATGGGATGACCCTTGAGAATCTCATTATAAACTATCTCGAAATTTGATTCCAGCAATTTCTATCTACCTTCCTTGATCATTGTTGAAATTGATTCTTGGTGTTCATCGTTGACTTGATTTTCTACTAAGATAAAACTTATGGGCTAGGTTGCCTCAGTTATGAAAACTAGAGTCTTCTACAGCCATATTTGTTGGCATAGCGATGAGATAAAGTCTGGTTTTGGATGTATTTCTCTGGTGTGGGAATTTAAAGTTTTTGCATCCAAGCATGCGGCAATGCAAAAAATTTAAATACCATGATTCTAGAGGTATGTACCTTAGTTGCAGACTGTATGGATTATCACAGCCGTACTTACTAGCATGACGAGGATTCTGGTAACATGGTTCTGGATAGACGGGTATGATTATCAGATTGTAGAATAGATATCATATAGATGGTGCCCTAGTATAATGGAGTAAAATATCAGTGTGGATGTTACTTGATTATCATATTACATAATAGATATCATATAGATGAGCCAGTTGAGATACTGGATTGTCAGAAGAAGGTACTTCGGAACTAAGTTATTCCTTTGGTTCGCGTCGCATGGAGACATCACTCTCCGGTGAGTCTACCTGGGAGAGGGAAGACGACATGTGCGAACGGTACCCTTATCTCTTCGAGCCTTGAGATATTGATCTTCTTTTGTTCTGATTGTGTTCCTGTGATAGTTTTGTCTTTTAATTTCGAGGATGAAATTATTTAAGGGGGGTATACTTGTCACTATAACTTTTCCAAATATGGGTAATTTTGTCTTTCATATTTCTATAATTTTGTGCATTCTTATTTATTTATATAGTATTAGTGTTATGATTAGTGGCTAGCCTATTAGTTAGACTTGTGTTAGTGAACCAATTAGACTAGACACTAGATTAGAGCCCAACAATTAGCATGACATGATTCATTGACCAACTTATTGGACTAGGCCCAATTTGACCCATTTAGTTATGTCATTTAATTAAATAGAGATTAGACTATTTACCAAACTAGGTTTAGAGCCTTCCATGCATTAATTAGCCCATATGACAAGCTTTTAGGGGCATATTAGACATTGTAGATAAGGGAGAAGCCTTTTATGGCTAGCCACAAGAGAAGAGACTCTCTTTCTCCATTTTATCCATTGCATCAATTCATCCTAATTTGGTGTTCTTTCCCAATTTGAGCATACCTCCACTAAT